>CAJGYO010000841.1:0-228224 GCA_904845875.1 Miscanthus lutarioriparius | reverse complement strand
TTTGAAAGCCACAAGATTATCGGCGTAGCGGAACTTACTCGGAGACATCACTTACTATGGCGGCATAGCAGGCGCATATCAAAGTGGGTAGTTGAACTGGTGCTCACCAACATGATTTCACCCATGACAATCAAATCTCAAGCCCTTGCCGATTTTGTTGGCAGTGGACGGAGATTCAACAACCTATGTCAAATACAATCCTTGACCCTTTGGAAGATGTACTTTGATGGATCACTCCAAGCTAGGCGGAGCGATGCTGGGCGCTCTCCCAATTTCTCCAGATGGAAAACAACTCAAGTGTCCTTGAGGTATTATGGCAAGCTACCAACAATGAAAGCGGAAGTACAAAGCTCTTCGTCCACGGGCTATTTAGTGGCAATTACCCTCGAAATCAAGAGATTACTCAGATACTCGGCCCGATTCGACGGTAAAGAGTCATCAAACCAAGTCAACAAAGATTGGGACTGCACCAAATAAAACATAGGTGCTTCTTTGGCATGAATCCGAAAAGCTCGAAAAAACATTTCCAAGGATTGAAATTCTACATGTCCTCGCTGTGGATTCCAACATGTGCCTGCGGCGGATGTCCTCGCCAAGCTTCGAGATCGGCGAACGGGGCAAAGGTCCCACCGGCGTGTTCATAGAGGTTATCGACTCCTTCTGTCAAAACAACCCGGTGAAGACAACCCCGAACTCACGTACCAAAACTCAGCAGTTACAGTAATCAAAACTTCATGGACATGAGGCTTTATTGATTATATCAAAGAGAATAAGTTGCCCGTGAGATAAAGAGGAAGTTACCCTAGGTTGTTCATGCATAGCAAAACTATGTCCTAGTGAGGGACAAGCTCTACAAAAAGAGTCGCATCGTCGTGGAGTACTCCTAAATGTGTCTCTGTTTAGAAAGGCAAAGAGTCTTAGATGAAATACACTCGAGTTGCTGCGAAATCATGCCGCTTCAAGAACACTAGTCAAGAAAGCTTTCCAGACTGGATTCTACCTGCCAACAGCTGAAAGACGCAGAAGAACTTGTCAAAAATGCAAGGTTGTCAAATATTCGCAAGACAAGCTCATGCGCTTGACTCACAATCTAATCGCATCCCACCGCTTGTCTTTCTCACTCATGAGAATGGATCAAGTGAGGACCTCTCAAGAAAGCAAAATGTGTTTTCAGCACATCTTCGTAGTAATTGACAAGTTCACCAAGTGGATCAAATACAAACCACTACCGCAAAATATAAGCGGCCCAAAGCGATTGAGTTCATCCAAGACATTATACACCGCTTGGCATGCCCAATCGAATCATCAAGAACTCTAGGTTCTCCCTTCACGCCCACAGAGTTCAAAAAAGGTTAAGACGCGATTGTGGCTTCTGGCATAGATTACGCATCCATCGCAGCATCCGAAGCCAGAACGGGATGTGTAGAAAGGGCCAATGGACTCATACTGGCCGGATTGGAAACCAAGGACTGTATGAAGAGCTAGCAGACTATGGATCAAAATGGATCAAGAATTACCAAAAGTAGTATGGGGCTATGAACTCAAATAAGGCAGAACCACCGGATACTCGCCTTTCTTCTTAGTTTTCTGGATCGTAGGCCGTGACTGCCCGCCAACTTGATTTGGATGTCACCAAAGGATAGAAACAATGACGAAGGAGAAGCGAACACACACAGGAAGATTAGAACTTCGACAATACGGAAGAAGTCGAGTAAACGCTACCTTCAATCAAAGGAAGATACTCCAAGGATTAAGACGCCACTACAACAAGAATACCCGAAGCCTCGATCACTACAAGTGGAGACCTAGTGCTAAGAAGAATACAAAAAAGGCTGATTTGACGCCATAAACTACTCAGGTCCATGGAAGGTCCTTTTATTGTCTCAAAAGTCATTTGGACCGTGCACGCATACAAGTTAATAACCCAAAGATGGGAAAGAAGTCGACAATACATGGCACATCGGCCAACTAAGAAGATTCTACGCGAAAGCAACTCAAGGAAGAATACATATACTACGAACCACAAAGAGATCAACGTTCACGGCCAATAAAGATGGTGTCCTCGACAACATATGTATTATGGTTTGTCAAACGATCATGATCAATAAAGATGGTTTTCAAAGCAACATATGTCTTATGATGGCTATCCCGAGTTGTTTCCAAAAAAGCAAAATGGCTTGAAAATACGCTTTGAGCATTCCGTAGACGAGAGCAAAATAAGCCTGGAAAAGATGCTTGAGCCCGGCCGATGAGGGTAGCTACCAATAACACCGAACCAAAAAAGCAAAATGGCTGAAAATATGCACGAGCATCCCGGCGAGAAACAAAATAGCTAAAAAAGACGCTTGATCCCGCCGATGAGGGTAGCTAACAAGCTAACACCCGAACCAAAAAAAAGCAAAATGGTTGAAAATATGCCTGAGCATCCCTAGCCGAAAGCAAAAAATTTGAAAAGATGCTTGAGCCCGCCGCCGATGAGGGGTAGCTAACAAGCTAACACCAAACAAAAAAGCAAAATGGTCAAAATATGTTCAAGAGCATTCCGGATGAGAGCAAATAGCTGAAAAGATGCTTGAGCCCGCACGATGAGGGTGAGCTAACAAGCTAACACCAAAACAAAAAGCAAAATTGCTTGAAAATACGTCTGAGCATCCCATGAGAGAGCAAAATAGCTAAAAAGATGCTTGAGCCTGGCGATGAGGGTAGCTAACGAGCTAACACCAAACAAAAAGCAAAATGATGAAACTAAGCCTGAGCATAGATCAGAGCAATTCCAAGAGAAGACCCACCAGCTACTTGTTCCAAATAGCAAGAGGCTCGGGGGCTACACTGGAGATACCCAAGAACACAAAGTATGTCAAGACAACGATCTAAATCAAGTTGTTTTGCATGGTAAGCAGCACGAAAAGCTAGACAAGCACTTCAGACAGATCAAGAAAGTTTGTTAAAACAACAATTTATACCGAGTTGTTTGCATCTGGCGCAGATGGAAACCAGACAAGCACTTTGACGGATCAAGAAAGTTTGTCAAAACAACGATCTATACCGAGTTGTTTACACGACGCGACGGAAAACCAGATAAGCACTCCCGGAGATCAAGAAAGTTTGTCAAGACAACGATCTACATATCGCCGAGCAATTTGCACAACACGGATGAAAGCTGCAACAATCTACATACGCCGAGCAATTTGCACAACACGATGAAAGCCGTAACAAGTAACTACTCAAGAAAATTCGATCACTTGGACAACTCATTTTAAAGAATAAGCAAGGATTAAACGTCTAGACAAAGATGACATCAACAAAATCTTCATTCAAAAGAAGTATAATGTCATATTACAAGGCGCGAGCATAAAGTTCAATTACATCAAGCGTCATCATCGAGAAGAGATAGCAATATTAAGATTATCTACAACTTTGCTGGCTAAGTCTTCGACCCTCGTGCTCCATCTTCTCAACGGCATCAATGTATTCTTGACTATCGGCTTCCTCTCTGCTATCTTGGACAAAGGTGCCTCTAGAGCAAGAACCCGGACCTAGGCTGTGACATTCTTGGTACACGCTATTGATACTCTTCACAAACTCTTGGAAATGAGTTAGAATTCAAGGAATTAATCGAGCCCAAGATTGCCCATCATCCATTGGAGTTCGGAGAACATCGGCTATTGAATCGAAAGGATTTCCACAAACCTTTCCGTAGTTTTCATGAGCAGTCGCCAACTTACTGCACAAGTCTTCAATAGTTTTTGGGCTGCATAATATCTCTATCACCCACGCCTAATGAACTTAGCAAGCACCTAGTTCTTCCTCAAAGATGAGTAATTACCTCCTCGACCTTATTGTGACTAGAACGAACAAGAGTCTTCATTTCATCAAAACCCTCTTGAGCTTCGCTTTTCAACTCAGAGAGCTAGACAAGGCACCAAACAACAAGTCAGAAAGAAGGAGAGTTTGAATCTGAAGGAAACAAAAGAACCCATAATACCATTGCACTCTTTCTTCAGTGGCCTCCAAGTTCTTCATGGCCTCTGAATTCTTTAAAGCCTCTTGGATAGCAGCATCCTCTACTTCTCGGCCTCAACAACCCGAAGCACGAAGAGCTTTTCCTCCTTCCGATGCGTTTGACGCGGCCTCCATCTCGCTTTGGCGAGAGAGACCAAGCTCTGTCTTTAGGGCACTCAACTCAAGACAACTTCTTCTCGGCCGATGAGAAAAAGAAGCCAGTATGGTCCCGAGAGAAGGACCTAACAAAAAGAAAGAGAGAAAAAAGGCATAAGAACAGGAGAAAGATGAACATCCAAAGAAAGAACTTCAAGACTTACTTGGAGTTTTTCTCCAAAAGAAGTTGCAAAGATCGCAAAGTCTCCCCAAGAAGCGGTCAACTCTAACAACCGATGAGTGGCAGCAAATTGATGCACCACATCTTCAGTAGAAAGAGGAGCGGAGGGAGAAGACGGCCAATGTGGAGAAGGCAAGATCAGGGATACATCATGGGAAGTCCCGGCTACCTCCCTAGATGAATCCACCACCATGGCCATGGTCACCTCCGAGGCAACCAAGCCAGCAGCAGCATCATCACCAGAAAACCTTATCTCCCCCACAGCCACTTCACTGACCGTGCGCTCTGAGCCCTGAGGCTCGGTACTCGGTGGCACACCAGAGGACTGGTAAAAAGTCGACGGAGGGTCAAGAGAAGATGAAGGCCTAAAAGTTGATAAAGAAACTCGCCAATAAGAACAAGAGAAAAGGAGAACAGAAACAAAGAGACGAAACCAGAATTCACTCACCCAGCTATCTTCTTCTTCGTAAAACAAAAAGAAGACCTCGCAGGGGGAACATCGGCAGCAAAAACATCACCACCACCCTACGACGGGGGTGGCGTGGTCGATACTAGAACCCCAGAAGAACTCGAGCCCAATGACCACTTGCTACAAAAAAGAGCAAGGACGAAGTCAGAACAAGAAGAAGCGCTCAACAAAAGAAAGACAAGTAAACAACTCACCGACGCGTAATGAGGGGCACATCATCGTCCTCATCTTCCTCAGTCTCCAGCAAGACAGCTACAGCGCCATCTGAAAAAAAAGAGAGAAAAGAACTTGGTCAAAGGCACAAATAAATAACAGAAATACCAAAACATATTAATATGCTCACCTAGGAGCACGCTACCTATAACTGGAGTACCTGGATGAGTACTCGGCTGGCGAGACTTCTTGGAAATAGGTAAACCAGATGAAGAGGCATCCGCTCGCCCCTCTCGAGACACTACGAGGACCTCGAGGGACCGGACGAGGAACATATTCTTCATATACATCAACAACTCCAAAGAAACTCCAGGAAACACTGTGGTGATTTGGAACTTCTCACATTCTGAAGCCCCAGCAAGATTCTCCCCACTATTCACCACGGTGAGGAGGACATCAAGGGGATCGGGTCCAACAAAGTTACGCCCAATTCCTACAAAAAGAGTAAAACAACCAGACGAGAAAGATTAACCAAAGGTGGAGACAACAAAGAAAATTCAAAAGTACTCGAATAAATAAAAACCACTCATAGCAAAAAGAGGGAGGGTTCTTAGCGCAATACTCAACAACAAATGTGAGGAACGACGTTAAGCTCCTTTCAAAGATCTTCTCAAGGTGCTCGAGCACCTCCTCATCGGTCAACTCAAGGCGGGGGACCATACGAGAAGAATCCTCCACCCCAGAGTACTCAAAACCAAAGTTTTCTCACTCCTTAAGAGATTGGACTCGGACGCCAAGAAAACTAGAAATAATACTAAAAGCGGTCAAGCCTTGTTGTTTCGTGAGTACTTATCCTCTCAACAAGCGGCTTGATCGCCTGTTCTCATCCTCCGTCAAGAGTTTCTTTTCCCATCGATCGTTAACCGTGGGGACGGAAGAAGAATGGACCAGAAGAGGAGGAATCATGTTGGCGGAATAAAACCACTCGGAACGCCAATCCCTCACAGAATCAACTAAGTCATAATCAAAGAATTTAATTTTGAGACCCTAATGAAACTGAATCCCACACCCACCAAGAATGTAAGTGTCATCACGGCGGGGTTGTGGTTTTGCATGAAAAGAAGTAACGAAGAGAGAAAGAGAAGGAGGAATTCCAAGAAAAAAGTTTCGCAAAGATGAACAAAAAGACAGAAAAGATGAAGGACGAGCATTGGGGGTAAGATGGTTCAAGGTAACCCCAAAATAATTAAGGAATCGATGGAGGAAGCCGAAGCGGGAAGGCGAGAGCCCAAAGACGGACAAAGGAGACAAAGAGGACGATCTCACCAGGACTGGAGCAGGGACCCGATGCTCACCGAGCCCTCCATTCAAAGCAATGCCCTTGCTCTAGATCGACCATCGCCAACAAGCTCGTGAAGTCGGTCTTCGTCATTGTCTGAGCCGCCAAGCCTTCCTGGCAGCCCTCATGGCCACGAAACCTGGTTTTCGATCACGGAAAGGGATGACTCCTCGTCCACAAAGGCAGCCAGGACTTGCTGCGTGGCTTTCTTCCTACCCATGTACTAGCGGAAGCAAAAGGGCACTAGGGAAAGACGAGGCCTAGATGACGATGCTCGATGATGGCGATAATGGCGGCGGCGGATTTTTCAAAACTAGGGTTTCAAGGCAAGAGCAAGGTGCGAAGAAAAGAAGATGAAAGGTCTTTAAATAGATTTTATGGTGTGAGAACGCGGCCCCACCAGGCCCAAGTAAAGCACTGTGAGAACGCAATGGCCCATTTACTGACATAGCTAAAATGACGGAAGGCACAAATCCACACAACGGTATAGTTCAACGGGTAGATTTTGGACTTATCCATCCAGCAAAACGGCAGAGTTACCATATTGCTGCAAAAAGAACTCATCAACCATGAGGCAACGGAAGGTTACCTCATAAGGAATATAACAACCCGGTCCTTAAAAAAGAACTCGGGACTCTCATGAACAACCGGGACATCAATGAGAATAAAGAATGACAACTCGTAAGACAAGATTCTTTTCATTATAAATGGTTTCAAGAAATTGAAGATTACACATCTTACAAGACCTAACGAACTTCTGGTACTACGACAAGCAAGGTAGCAAAGAGGAACCCGGACACAGCTAGGCTCTGGAACGACTACGTGTCCCAAATTGCTACTCGGTAGAATAAACTGCACTCGGCTACACTGTTTTCTTCAAAGGACGGACGCGGTGCATCTAAGGCGGAAATCAGCAGTACGGCGGGACAACATAGACCAGGGGAAGTCGGCAGGCATCTGTCTACCCATGCCCGACGTGATGCAGGATCAGGTGTTGATCTCAGACCGGACTTACAAAGCAAGGGCAAGGAAGATCAACCCAGGCTCTTTGGATGAAGGAACACATCCCACATCACAAGACTTCCTCCAACTACCACCACGTACTTCCAAGTACAATGCTGCTACGGGATTAGTCTACCTCTAATCCCTATCACAAGACTTCCTCCAGCTACGACAAGATGCACAGGAACTACAAAATACGCCCGGGGGCTGCTCTACTTCACAAACTACCATATTCATGACTACGAAGGTTTCAACAAAATGTTCAATGGATGAAATAAGCACTCAAGGGAGGGTATTTATAGATCAAGGAGCGGCACACATGGACTAGGAGTACCAACGAAACAAGCCTAACAAAGGACACAGTGAAAAGACAGGACTCAATAATGGAAGACTCAGGCGAGAAGGAACAAGATATCGAAGACGAGCATATTCGAAGAATATGCCAACACTTGCATAAACCCGTGAACAGCAACATTTACACTCAACCACCACCATACAACTACACCGACAAACAAGAGACTACCGAGAATACTCCAAGAATAATGCATCCGAAGTTCTTTTTGAATCAAAGAACACGGATAAATGCTCGTGAGGTCGCAACATGGGAAGATTTCAGTTCCTTGAACAAATCAGGACTCAAGACCTCCAACTCTTTGTTCCAAAACAAGAAGAGGCTCGGGGGCAACATTTCGAAGGAGTGCACTTTTTCTTCAAAAAGCGCACATCACTCTCGAAAGGCTTCTTCAAGACAAAGAATTTTCAAACAACATAAGATTCAAGACCCTCCAGCTCCTTGTTCCAAATAGCAAGAGTCTCGGGGGCTACACTCAGTGAGTGCACTTTTTTCTTCGAAAAAGCGTACGTCACCAAGAAGACTTCTCCAAGACAAAACTACTTCAAGGACTCATGACAAAAAGAAGCCGGACCGAGTTATATCCAAGTTCTTTTTGATAAAGAACCTGGGTACATGCTCGGGAACATTTCAACGAAGGATCAGAACGATTTCAAGACAAGACCCTCCCGCTCCTTGTACCAAATAGCAAGAGGCTCGGGGGCTACACCCAAAGGGGAGTACTTTTTTCTTCAAAAGGTACACTCCACACGAAGATCTCACAGAGCGCTTCTGCGGTTTCGCTCAAGAAAGCACTTTCAGACGACGCCTGTTCCTACTCGGCAAGAACTGAAAGAACAAGACGAGGCTTCCAGAGCTCAACCATGAAGTGCTCGGGGGCTTGTCGGTGCGGGACCCACATGATACCCCGCAAGAAAGAGAGAAGATCTAGTCTAACTAGGATTCTCCCCATGTAATCTTAGTAGTAGTATTATCCTGTAATCATACTAGGAACTCTTATTGTAAACCGACTAGGATTCTGACCTCCTGACTATATAAAGGAGGGCAGGGTTCCTAGAGACGGGAGATCACGGCTTCTACAACACAACAACACACAATCAATCCAACGCAAAGGCTAACGCTGACTGGACGTAGGACTATTACTCGACTACAGTCGAGGGCCTGAACTAGGATAAATCGACTGTCTCTTGCGTTCACCATCGAGTTCCGCATACGCCGAAGCCCGAACATACTGCCCCGGGTAACCCCGTGGCAGGCTATCGGTGGTCAAACATTGACAGAGACTCATTTGTACAGGCCTCATGACATGGTCTATTTCTATCACACTTAAGCTGCACCTAGTAAACATGTGAAATATAGGAAGTCAGTAACCTAACAAATGAAATTAAAAGTTCATCATTTCCTAATTCCTCACTGGAAATCTAGAATTATCTAGCAAAGCTTTCATATATGTTTTAATGTTTAGAATCGCAAACAAGGCACACATTAAATGAACTGTTTCCCTTTTCTTGGGGCGGAAAGAACATTATCCACCCACCCTTGAGAAAAACATCCCATCAGAATCCATTTTTCCATACAATTTATATTGTACAAATAATATCTTACTAATGCCATATTTGTTGTTTGTTCCTAGGTATTTTAAAATGGTTTATCGACTCTACACGAGATGTTGTATATACACTTGTGTGATGGCATAATAAAATTGAACATGTGTTATATTATTGTTATAAAATGAGACTTTGAGTGTTTTGTTCATAATATTTCGTTTTGTAACCATTCACAACTATTACATCGCGGTATGCGTCTCAAAACCATGAGTTTTGTCGATTTTCCCACTTTTCTCATGTGCCAATATGGGATCAACCCGAATTAGCACCTGCATAATTACAAACATAAATTACTTGAATAAAACCAACGAAGCAAGTTAGCGATAATAATGAACAATAGTGCTAAACAACACCATACCAAAGGTCGTGGGATGGCACGATCGTAGGTGGCGTTGGTTCCGCGCATTCGTGAGAATAGCTCTTTGTATTTCCCATTGTTGCACCAGGGTCATTAGTTTGTGAGCACGAAAAAAATGGATATCGGAGATTTCTTCCCGCCAATATAAAATATTATCTTAGCCGCGTCACGAAAAAAGGTCTATAAAGTAGAGTTTAGAGCTGCTCATGACGTCAAAGCCACTGTATGTGTTAAATTCATAAACTTTGCTTTTTGGATTAAATGTCATTTTAACATTGGTATTTAATTTTTACAAAAGATTGTTATCTTATCGTATGCGATCCGTGTGTTTTTAGTACAAAATGTTAGCTATCCCGTAGCAACACACGGACACGCTACCTAGTGAAATTAAAAGTTCATTTTCTAATTCCTGCTGGAAATCTAGAATTATCTAGCAGTGATTCATATATGTTTTAATGTTTAGAATCACAAACGAGGCACACATTAAATGAACTGTTTCCCTTTTCTTGGGACCGGAAAGAACATTATCCACCCACCCTTGAGAAAACATCCCATCAGGAACCCGTGACCCAACTAAATCTTAGACTGCTTGTGTACTTTTGAGGAGAATAACAGGAAATCTCCTATGTCTTCATCCCTAGGTCTCGTTAGTATTGAGAACGGTATTACCTGGATCGACAAAGTCGTGGAAGGTATTGAGTTCAGCTGCATCTGTGGGATGATTTAGCTGAGTTGGTTGGTGCTGTGGTCGCACCTTTGTAAGTGTTTGGTTTGTCTGCCCAAGTAAAGTTCATTAGGCTGGGTAGTTACTCAATGACTTCTACGGCTGTCCAAATAATAACAATAATAATATTATATTATATAGTTCTTTCTTTTGTAATGCATTTCAGTCGTTGAATGATATCTAGTATGAAAAAATTAACATTTTATACGAAAAATTATACACATCATTGTGGGGAATTCAGATCTATATTTATATACATACAAATCTATCTATGCATATACGATAAACAACAATAATAAGGAAAAAGCAAACAGGCTGTCAAAAGTGATAGAATGGCTGCACAAATTGGAGTGAAATAGGCAGACAGCCAGGAAAAAGAAGAGCAAGGTTGAACCAATAACTGCAACAGCGTGCATAACATTGATTAAACTTCTTGATCCCACGTCACATATTGCACGTAATCAGCAATCGAGCAAGTTGGAAGATAGTTGTACCTAGGAAGAATTGGGCTTTTAGCACATGTCGTGGCATCTGCAATTGACTGGATGATTATACCAGAGGCTGTGAGGAGAGAAAAACAATTGTTCAATGACAGTAAGCATGAACCAGAAGTATCAAAGTAGCGAGATGGGGAACTTATCATTGCAGTAGCAACGCGGCTTCTACGGACACTGCTCTGTTCAGATCAGCCAAGAAGCTCCAATACTGGACAAGTAATGAATTTTTTATCCTAGCTTAATCAGAAAACCTTGAATTCACAACAATAAATTAGAAGATGCAGATAAACTCATTTCCCATCTGTCAGAAAAGATAAAGCAACGAATTTCAAACTTTGAGTGACCCAAATAGGACAAAGGATGACCATGCACGCGCAGCCAGATAGTATGTATTTAAGTTTGGGACTAATTTGTGCATTAATTGTAGAAATTTTAGTAGGAACTATTGAAATGGCAAGAGTTGACCATGGATATTCAGAATAAGTTAGCAAAGCACATTTACATTCCCATCAATGCTCTCAACGAACAGTTGCCTGCGAGCGTGCGTGGTTGCTGCCAATGATCTGGTTCAGATTGCACAAATATGAAACTTCGAAACAAACAATTTTGAAATAGTAATTTTGGCATGCTTGGTCGACTAACTCTGACATGCTAGTGTCACGTACCCAGTGGTGAGGTCTTTTAGGGGTGTTTCATCAGGATCAATTGATGGAGCAGGTGTCTGCACATTGAATGACAAGATGAGCGTATACACATATAAAATAATACAAGGAAGTATATAAAGATTATGGAGACCCATTTAAAGTACTGAAGGAATTCCAGAGTCAATTGGTAGAGCCTGGGCTCCAATCTGTGTGTGCTGTGTAGGCTGAAGCGACATTCCTGCTATTGGCACATTGTTTTTGGGGTTGGTTGTGTCTTGCATGGCTGTTCCTGAGATATGGGTGTTTAAAGCAGAGCAGCAGAATCATATGGTGCATTCAAAACTTTGAACCTATATAAACAAAGCAGATGCTAAAATCAACAAAGTGGGCCATACTGTTCAGATCCTTATTTTCAAAGTTTGGTGTTCAGATCAAATTCGAATTAGACCATTAGATTAGGCGGTTGGACTATCCATTACAAAAGTTGATGACAACACAATAATTACTGAATCTATAAAATTCATAGGAATTCATGTATAACGTATAGGCACACCAAACTCGAAATGAATAATAAAACAATGAAGACGCATTTCGGTGTTAAGTTCTTCACCTGTCCATTCGGTCGGAATGCCTGGTAAATCCTTTTTCACCTGTTACTTGCTATTTGTTTGGATGCACCTAAACACAATAGAGGGCAGTCAAACATTAACTTTTAGGAATCTAAGGTAGCAATAGCTAACTGAACATATAGTTCGTTTCACTTTGAAAAAAGACATGAACACCAAACTTTGGAAATAAGTGGAGTACCCCACAATTAAGGGAGATGGTTCTCTTATTACCTCGTTTCTTAGCCGCACCATCTTGGACGCATCCACTCGCCCAATACAACACTTTGCCCCTGCAAATAAATAGCAACATGGATAATGATAGCAACCTGTGGATATTAAGAGGGCACAACGACTATAGGATGCAGCAGTAATCCGAGGAAAGCATATTTGTACTCAATTACGACAGACATACCTGAAACAAATCAGTGTTAAGATGACAAAAAAACGAGAAGTCACTAATGGCAGTTCAATATCTCAGCTAGATATGAAACAAACCATGTATGGATAACAAACTACAATACGTAGCAAAAGAAAACATAAAATCCATCTCTCTCGCTCTCACAGGCCCTAATTTTGGAGATGAGTAGTGCAATAGCAGAAAGCAAAAATGGAATTTGCATCTCCAAAGCGTAGCAGGCAATCTGTGGGGTAGTAATCTGGAAAGATCGATAAGCAGGGGGTGTAACAAAGTATACGGTGAGTGCAGGTAAGTAGCAGGTGGTAAACGTAGTGTTTCACATGTGAGAATAATATATATAAGAATTATTGTTGAGAGTTATCTACTTAGTCCCTCAAAACTCTGTGTGTTCCCCAACCCCTTTTCTTTGAACAGGAGCAACTATTATCTCCTACAACTAAAAAGAAAGAAAGTAAGACCACCGTTTCATGCGACAATCATCGCTCCGTCGGTCCGCCCCTCCCCCTTGCGATACATCACATCACGCACTCCACTCCATCCTCCCCCCGCCGCCACATATCGCGGCCATCTCCCCCAATCACGCCCGTGCGATCCCACGCACGCCACACCATCACGACCATCTCCCCGTGCCCCTCGCAGATCGTGCCCTCTCCCTTCGCTCGCCATAGGTGCGCTTCCCTATCCTCGCCGCTTCGCCGGCTCCTCGCCGAGCCGCATCCCCGCCTACACCTCCACGACGCTGCCTCGCACCAGCTCCGCCCCGCCCACGGCCGTCGTTGACCAACCGTTGGCCGCCGCGTCGGTGCGACCAGCAACTGGTGGTGGGAGCCCCCTCGGCCCTGGCGCGGCGATGCACCCGTGCGGCCGGGCCGAGCACGAGGTGCGGGCGGCGATGCTCCCCTCCCCCTCGGGTGGCGCGCAACGGTGCGGGCGGCGCACCCGACGCAGGCGGGCGAGCACGAGGCGCGGTCGGCGGTGCCCCCCTCCCGAGTCGGTGGCGTGCAACGCCGCGGCGGACCCCGATGTTGCCGGCCCCCGTCATGGTGACGCAACAGCGTGGCCTCCGCGCCACAGGCCATCGTCGCATGCTCCCGCTCCCCACCTCGCGCCTCTTCGCGCACGACAGCTCGTGAGGCAGCCAAGCACGAATACTCAAGCGCCCGGCGCAATCAGGCCGCTTTACCTCGCCTGCGCGCCTAGCCCCCTACTGCACCACCGCAACAGCATGTGGCCATCTCCTCACACTGCCCCTGTGCCAACAATGTTGCCTCCAACTCAGGTATGCTCTGCCTTTTCTCCTCCTTTTTTTTGTCAATTATAAATACGGCTGCGAGTGTATATGCAAATGGATGTGAATGCGTGAATGTCGATTGTGTATGGCCTCCAAAATTTTGCACGATACTGCTGTGACTATATTAGGAATTGTGCCTACCTTGGTGAGGTCATGGAAAGTTGAAAACTGTGCTAAAGGGCTTCACTGGACCAAAATCAGGTGAGTGGCGCTATCAAACGCGTGTCCATCTTCATGACAACCTGATAGAAGGACAGGTACAGTATTGTTCTTGCACGGTGGTAGGCACAACATGCAGTCATTGTAACGAATCATTTATTCAACTACATACCTTTATAATACGCATCTCTTTTGGTCATTGAATTTGGAATTTGATCATATGAAACTTTTCAGAATATTTATCAGGTATGTAACTGCTAATCTTATATGCACAGGTGGGTGTTGGCTTCATGGTTTTCAGCAACTCGGATGGATAAATGGTGTTGCCTTCTACGCAACCTATATTTTTAGTTCTGCTGATAATCAAATGTCTCCAATATTGTGTTGGCCTTTTTAACAGCCCTTTATGAATTTTTTGCTTTTATCATAACTTTAGGATTTCCTGAAAAACTTGGAACCATCTTCATTGGCATTATTCAGGTTTGAGATAAATTGCTTTCAGTGCTACAAGTTACTTGATTAGAACACTTTTGTTTATAACCATGATCATTTTAGATTCCAATTACATTGTTTGGGGCCAAACTCATGGATAGGAGTGGAAGACGGTTCTCCTCATCGTATAAACGCTACAAAGCTGAGCTGGTGTATACAGATAAATAAAGGTTGTTACATATAATGTTTTGTGAGATCCTTTAGTTGGTTGGGTTCCTTTGCAATTTCTTACTCATTTAGCTTCCTTATGGACTGGAGCTCTGCAGGTAATGTACAGAGTATTGCTGTTCACCTGTAATTTTAGACTTCATTTTTACCTCTTTGGTAAAAACAATGTTTTATGAAACCAAAAGTAAACTTTCAGTTCGAATAGAAAAAGGAATGAACGTGTTCCACCATTTGTGTTCTAAACTTGCAAACCTTATTGTGTTGCTCCACTTCTAAACTTGCAAATCTTATTGAGGCCAAGTTCCTTTGCATGTTAAAAACTTCCTGCTTAGGGAATCTTTGATGTTTTAAGTACCTCTATTCTGTTGCCTAATTTTAATAATCTCTTGTTTCCATGTACAATCATATAATATTGCTATATTTCTCGATTGCTGCCTGCAATACGATGTGCAATGCAAATTTATTTGTTCACTCTATCTGCTACTACTACAATTTAATTGGAATATGATATGATGCAATTTTTCAGATATCATGACCAAGATATAATATTTCATCTATTTTCGATCAAAAATATTTCATCAGCTGACTATTTTTATATTCTGACAACTTGGTTTGTATGAGGTTGAGGTTTGTTGCCTTCTTTTCGCTACTAATGAAAAAAAAATCTCCTGTTGCATCAGCTATTAAATTAATATTTGGATAAGAGATTGAACAATAGGATGCATCAGATGCTCTGCCCATGTGGAATACAATATATTTGTTTTCACTAGGTGTATCAAACCTTTAACTCATATTCTTCCTTCTAAAGGCTAACAAATTGGCGCAACCTGAGAGAGGGATGGTCATTGTGTGAGACCTTTATCATTGTGTGATTAGCTCCCTAAGCCCCAAACATATGCAGTTATGTACTCCCTTGACGGTAATACTTTTTCTTACCTTTTGGATTGACATTTTTCAGGTGTTGGCAATCAGTGAGTAATCAAGACTGCATTCTTCATAGGAAAGTGTTTGTAAGGTGACTCATTGTGAACCAAGTTCTACCACCAAAACTCCATAAGAGGGTTCAAACCAACTTCACCAACGTCTCATCCATGGAATGGTAAGCAATTAATTTTCATTTAATTATCGGTAATCATGTCATGTTTAATTTGGTTTTAAATTTGGTACTTTATTGCTCATGTATCCTGGTCATTTCCTTTATCAGTAACTTAGGGTACCTTGTTCGGTTTACCAATATTAGATGTTGTATATACATACAGCATCTAATCTAGGTAAGTCTATTTCCTCTGCAATGTTGTTATAGGGACCTTTGTTCCTTACGCACATCTGATATAGAAAGCCAGGGCTCATGAAGTCATGAGCGCCACGCCTGCACCAAGCAGTGGCCTCCAAGCAGCCCTTTTATACCACCTGAACAATAGGTTTTTTTGTTTAACTAGCTTTTGTTTCTTGATATTGCAATCAATTAGGTAATTACTTTTCTCTTGATTACTAGCAAGACAATTATCAAGCCAAAACATAACTCACTCCTTGGAAAATGACTAGCAAGCACCCCTACGTGAATTTTTTTTATTGCCAGAAGTTGGAAATTTGGCCAGATGCAGGAACCAAATGAGCATTGTCATCAGCAATCTTCTTCACTATATACTGTAATTAGTATTAGTTATTTTCCAGGTTAGTAAGTCATATTAGCTTATGGCCCTTCCATCTTTGCGAAAGTGCTCCGTTTAATCCGTCCCTGTTTTTAATCTTAGTTCTTTTCTGCAAGTAAGGAAGATCAAAGAGTAGAGCAGAGAGGGCTAGCTCTTAGATGTATCATGGAATCCTTATGCATTGCAATGTACATCACTGAATTGAGTAACAAGATGCAGAGGTGAGAAACCCTCTCAGGAAATTATGTAATTCATCTTTAATCATACGAGCATCGCAATAAAGTGTGGATGACTCTGTTAAACTGTCTACACACCATATAACATATAACCAATTCAGATTCAATGAAAGACAATGAGTTCAATGTCTGTTGTTTCACATATCTTCATTTGCCTATTTGTTACACTTTATAGTCTGTTATGTTGGGTAATCTGTCTAGGCCTGGTATTTTCTTCAAGAACACCGTATGATATCATATCTGCTGTTATTGTTGCTCAAGACGAGACACGCCCCATAGCTGTTTGGTTTGAACTTTGAAGTGCAACAGATATTTGGTTTCAGGCACACTGGTGGTAGAGATGGCGACTGGAGAGGCGTGTGGTCGAGAGTGCTGGTGCTGCTCCAACGACCAAAGCATGATAGAAAACTGGTTTTGAGGCCTCCTCTTAGGAAAGGCTCCAATGATTAGATCATTCCCAAAAGGCCTAGCGAACAGTCAGCTTAGGTGTTGAATCACGGAGCACTTTGTTATGTTTTAGTATTTTGTGATTGTAATCACGAAGCACCTTGCAATAAAAAATTAATTTAAAAAAGAAAATTTTGATTGTGTTAGTCTTGTTCAATCTTAAGAGTTCACTAAAAACATTGCATGGAAAACATATAGACATGAACCATCATCTTGATTGTGTTAGTTTTGTTGTTCCCGTTGCAACGCTCGGGCATGAAACCAAAGCCAATCGTGCTCAATCACAGGCACCGTCATCATGTGAAAAAATTCCCCTCTGGTCATCGGTCTGCCGAACCTGCCATCCCTCCTCCCCATGATCGCTTGGATTTGACTCTCGAATTGCTCGTAGTTTTTCTTCTGGTCTCGTGCCTCGCTGCACTGCCCCTCTCTATGATTTTTCTTTCCAAAAACAAAACTCTAAAAACCAAAAATAATCACAATACGTATTGGTTGTGGCGATTATCTCCTTTTCTATCCAGCGTGATTCCTTCTTTCCCCGTAGCGGACAACTCTACAAAAGCGAGGCAGATGAGGAAGCATTCAGAAACCCGCAAAGATAGTATGGAGATGCGATAGAACTTATTTGTAGATTTATTGGCGCACAAAAGAAACAGATATAGGAGATTTCTTACTACCAATATAAAATATTATCTTAGCCGCATCACTAAAAGGTCTATACAGTAGAGTTTGTGATCATGTGATGCCGCGCTCTACGTGACTATGTTAATTTCATGAACTTTGTTTTTCTCTACAACTAAAAAGCGTCTACAGTTTTCGTGCACCCGGCTTTCACCGCGTGCCTGTGATCCGTGTCTCTCTGGCTTTCACCGCGTGCCCATGCGATCTCCGCCCTCCCCGATTCAAATTCCCGGCACACTCTATTTCTTTCTTAAAAAAACAGCGCCCAAAAACACGGAGTGCATCTCCCATACAGCAACAAGAATCAATCGCCGAGTGCCTGCGTTCTGCGACTCGCCCGGCAAATCACCGCGCGTGCCGCGCATGGTATTCTCTCATGGACACGCGATTTTCTCGACCCAGACTGATTTTCTATCCATTTTTTAGGGTCTCCAGCTAATCAGGGTAATCATGGTGACCCAACTGGGAGACCCAGTTGCCTTTCATGTTTATCGGACGTTGAGTGATCATCGTGACCTAGGATCCCCAATTGCCTACGATGCCTCTTTTTGCACAATTAGTTGGGATCGTGGGTGCCAGCCACTGTCGCGCCGCCGCCTCTTTTTGCCGTGATCTCCCGTCTTGTCGCCATCACCCAGACGACGAGCACAGCACGGACACCAACACGACACTGCCCCAGACACGCTGGACCTCCGCGCCAAGGCTGCCGTCGACGGCGACCCGCAGTGCACCTCGCTCGGCTCCAGCACGGTCGTCTCCAGGTACTTATCCATTCAAGTGGCAGGTTGCTGAAAGAGAGAGACATCGCCTTCTCTGTGATGTTCATCAACTATTTGTGTTCTTCTGTTCTGCTCATGTCTTTCTTAGGAGTAAGCCTGCAATTTCTGAATAGAAAACAAATAAGCACAGAGCAATTGCTTATATGTGACTATTATGTTCCTGAAAGCCTACAATGAGTTGTGTAATTAAAACCCAAGTTGACAATGGAGATGCTGATCTGAATTTAGTATCACTTTTCTTCTTGGGACAATTCGACCTGTAGAGTTTGAGTCCAAAGGTGTGGAATGGCATGCATGATGGAATTCCTCGATCACTTATTTGTCAGTACCAACGCTAGATGCATGTGTCATCATAGAATTAAGAAGCCATTTTGACTTTGATATGATTATAGGCACGCATGCTTCTTTCCGTGTAGGTCATGAACTTTGCTTTTTGGATTAAATGTTACTTTAACGTCAATATTTAATTTCACAATATTGTTATCTTATCGTGCGATCCGTGTATTTTTAGTACATACAAAGTTTAGTTGTCCCGTAGCCGCCGTGTGCCGTGCCGCCGTTCGGGCTGCCGTGTGCCGTGCCGCTGCTGGAACAGCCGCTTGCCTCAGATGCAATGAGCATGCCAGAGGAGCAGCACCTCGCCTCGGATGCGCCAAGCGCCGTGAGCTGCCGCTTCGTCTCGGATGGGTCTAGCTCGAAGCCGCCGCCTTAGATGCGCCTTCGCTGCCGGAGCCATAGCTGCTTGCCGCGATGCCAGAGCACGGAGCAGTAGCCATCGTCGTCTAGCATGTGGCCACGCACGGGCATCAAATTTGCGGTCATGTATGCTAACAAATTAACAATGTAGGTGTTGTAGTTATTTCAGAGGCCTCACATGACGTCATCAAGATAATAGGACAGAGGCACAGAGCACGCGGACAACTTTAAATCTTTAATTGCTTGCCGATCTCCATAGAATAATAGTATATTATGTTCAGACTAACTAATGTCATCCTGTATATTTTTTATGATTTTAGTTTCTCAGTTGCCGATATGGGTTCTAGCTGTCTGGTCGCTCAAAAGAAAGAGGGTGTACGCTAACCCGCCGCCTGCAATCACCGATACACACATCTACAGGTAACTACGTTACATTTATCTTGTAATTGATTGAGGCAATCATTTTTTGTCAACATAGGTTTACTCGTGTGTTTTATCATTTTGATTGACACGGACGGGATTGTAGATGGGTTGAATTTCATGAAGTGGGAATGGAACACATATCTTCCATATGGGATGTGAGTGCCATGGTTTTTTGGAAAGGCAACGTACGACATCACCATGGTGATACATATTTACGTGTAATTTTGAAGGATGAGCAGGTGCATTTTGAGCTCATCTTTTTGGACCATGTCTAATTTTTTTCTACAGACCATTGTTATCTATCTGTTGGATCTAATATTCTTACCGAGAACCAAAATGGAAGCGGTTGCGTATGGCGACCAAACCATGAGGTTCGACCGTTTGCTTCGTGTAGGAGAATGTTATGACTTCATGAGAGTTGGCTTCGCGCCTACTCATGTTGGTCCTTTGGGCTACATCTTCCGTTTATTACGACTACTTTGTGGTTCTATCTCCACAAAGTATGGCTAATGCACCACCGAGAGAGCTATGGATTTGTCAGTGTCCTCGTACCTTTATGGAATCCGAGGATGTATACGCTCAAGCTAAGTACTTTTTTGCAGGTATACCTCGTACGCCTATATTTAAAAATACATAGTTAACTGTTCATGCTCATAATCTATCAATAACTATCGTTTGTGTTTGTAGATGTCATTGGTATAGTTGTGCATATGTCTAATATTCGAGGAAGGGATGACGTGCGGATGCGACCGTATAGATATGTGGTGCTGATGAATGAAAGGTACTTAGATTGAAAATTTTATCATTGCTCCGTGCTATCAATTTGTTATTGTTTTATGCTAATCAATTTTATAACTCGTAGGTACCACTGCATCATAATAACCGTCAAGTATACACACATATGCCGTCACTTATCGGAATGGCGGCGAGCGGCATCAGAGTTGCGCATTTTAGCTGGTCTCCATGTACAAATGAATAGAAAGAGATGTATTGTATCACTGATGTCCTCATATGTATTGACTAAATAAAGTATCGCTTATTACATTTTTTTGCTCATGCATGATAGGCGGAGTGACCACTACTGACGATTTCAGTGAATTGGTATTCATTCCTATTTATAATCAGGCACATGATTTTCAAAGTTAGGTTCTTTTGGGGTAATTCATTGATTTAATTTATTGACTACAACACTGACCCAAAAGTTTTTTATTTATTTATAGGCCTACGCAATCATCTGCTTGTTGATGAAGCCAAACGTCGCTGAGTTCAAGAATTTGCTAAGAACACCATGTCGCATCTCATAGATTTAGAGAACTAAATAATATTGGAATTATTTGCACGCTTGTGACATACACTTTGAATAGATGATGCACATGAATTTAGTTTAATATAATAGTCATTTTGTGCTTGTTTCGTGCGACAATCATCGCTCCGTCGGTCCGCCCCTCCCCTTGCGATACCGCGCGTCGTAATCCTGTAAAAGGAAACCCCCCTGCAATCATCGCCCGCGCGTGGCTTCGCTCGCCCGCGCATGCAGTACACTCGGCACCGAGGAATCAACGCAATGGAAACGCAATCATCGTGCGAGCCCCGAGGAATCACAGTAATCACCGACAGCTTCGCCGCCGTCCCACGCAATCAACCGTAGCCTGCCCTTCCTTTTTCTCTCGCTCCTCCTTCCCGTGGCTGCCTGATACCGCTCCCAGCCCTGCGCAAACACAGTCCCGCTCCTAGCCCTGCGCAATCAGTGTCCCGCTCCCAGCCCGTCGTGTCGTGGAGGATTCCCTTCCGTGCTCCTCTGCTGCGCCTCTGTCCATGAGGAACCATGCCCGGCACGGAGTCTTGGGGACGCAACGACTACGGATGAGGCCGATCTGATCCGAGAAGCGCGCGACGACCTCGCCACGACCACGACCGCGCCCTGCACGACGGATTCGCTGAGCCGAGGGTGCCGGCTGGGATGCGACGACACAGAAAAGCTCTCGCCCTCGGCTCGACCGAGTCCTTCTACCCCGCCAAGCCCTCGACCGAACCACGGCGACACTGCAACAACTCTCCTCGGCAGCCAGATCTTCCTGCGTCGCGCACACTCTCCTGCGCGCCCATCGGTGAGTCACCATGGTG
Organism: Miscanthus lutarioriparius; assembly: GCA_904845875.1. Lineage (NCBI taxonomy): Eukaryota > Viridiplantae > Streptophyta > Magnoliopsida > Poales > Poaceae > Miscanthus > Miscanthus lutarioriparius. The sequence goes on along the minus strand of CAJGYO010000841.1, from coordinate 206,566 downwards.
CCCAAGCCATGTTCTATTGTTGACCGGAACGCGTGATTTCCTAACTGCCACATGTGCCAATTTTACTGTCAAAACAAATAACAAGAAGGCCAGACACTTCTCGATGATGATATTTGCATGTAATGAGAAAAAAATTCAGGTGTCCAGATGAGGAACAGTGTAGGACCGTTGAACCAGAATTGTAATCCGATCGTTGAATCTTTACAAAATGAAGTGTATCGTTTTTATTGGTACAATTTTAGAAAATAATGGTAAACTCTGTTAGGTCACAGTTTCCAACTGTCATTGTTGATGTCTTGTGCAGTAAAAGCCCAGTAGGGGATCACCCCTCCTGTTTCCCTTGAAAAAAAAATCACTATCACCCTTAGCAATCAATACGAGGAACTTACTCGCTGACCCAATATGCATGCTTGTCTTTAGTTATCTTATTTTATTGTTTGTTCAGTTCAAGCTTGCATAGAGTTCAAATTAATTTATTTAGTTGTAGCCTTCGTTAAATTAGTTAACAATATTTTGGTCAAAGAAACAAGATGTTTTCTCAAGTTCAGTTTCCTTTTCAGTTACAAAAGTTTCAGACTTTGCAAGTGACTTTTCCACTTTTAAGTGATTGGTAATCAGGCATACCACTGTTGCCTGCATTTGGATTGATGTTGCCCTTGTGACATATGCAGCTCTAGCGATCACTTATTTTTTATCATAGCCAACCTGCAGAATGTAGTTGGATTTTTTATAAGGACCATCATTCAGCTCTTCTATTTCAGCTAAGCTTAGGAAGCAATCTGGAAAGTCTTGACAAATTGGAAGTTATAGCATCACTAAATCAGTACACCATAGGTGTTGCCTACAGAAAGCAAGGCAAGGCTTTCTAATTGAGTTAAGTGAAAGTGGTCTGGAAAATTGCCATAGTTGTTACATCTGAACTAAACAAATAGCATATAGTTAACAGTTGGAGTGAGATAAGAGGGAGAATAGCATATAGTTGACAGTTTGAGTGATAAGAGGGAGACGCTTGGGCGAGGCTGGCTGAAGTTCAGTGTACCACACACTGAACTGCAGGGTCACATCTGAACACCTACCGCTCATGGTTCGGCAAATTGTAATACTTACTTAATTAATATATTTTCACTAGTTTACAAATTATCTCACAGTTCTGTCTATTGTCCACACTAATATGAATGCAAGCAGGAGAAAATATATTGTTTTTACTCCTATGTACTGTTCATGGTCCGACAATTGTAACCCGGATTGGTTTGATAGTTGATTTTCATATTGATAGATGATTTTCATATTCAAATCATTTAATCGTATGACTAGTTATTACTAATTACAAGTCTGGGTATCTCCAAATTTCAGTTAAACAGCACAGGAACAGAGATTTCAAGGTTCAGAAGAGCAGAGATTGTTGTAGGTAGCTTCGGATGCTCAACTGATCAATATACAATGATTTGTCTTACACAAACACGAAAAGCACAGAACTTTCAACATTATTTAAACGTTGGTTTTGGCTGAGAAAATGAAGAGCCAAGGAAAATCGAAATCATGCTGTTAGGAGAATGTTTGAAAGTACAACCAAAATAATTTTTGTAGACAAAATATTTTGATTTCCAGTAAATCGAGTAAGCAATTGTGAACTTAAAAAAGGTTTAATTGTGCATGCTTTCAGTTCAAATCATTTGGATCAACCGTATCAAGGTTTTTTTACTAAAGTAACTGTTCTGATAATTGATGTTACCTGAATGAGAGACTAGGGCAGAAACTCTGAAACATAGTGAAACTTTCAGTAGTCACTTGGTAGGTCCTGATGATCAATCTAATATCAACATGCTTGAAGACAACAACAAGATGGAGACTGAACCCACAGATCCATTCTAGCAAGTTGCTCGATGGATCAGCGAGGAGGTAATGTTGGCCAAGCAATTCAAGGTTGTCAACCTAGTTGGTCCTTCAACCACTGCTGAACCCAAGGTAATACCACTGTGAATGATCCATCTTCTCTAATTACCTTTGAACAAGTGCATGATTCAATAACAGAAGATGAATAAAAAATGATAGACAGGTTGCATTGTTTACCATGAAACATAATGTTAATCTTAAGAAACTTATCGGTCATATGCCTGTTTTACCTAGCGTCCCTATACCAGTGTCATTAGCTCCTAAGACCACAGATTTTTCGTATGGCATGCTGATGAACTACACCAAGGGTCAAGTAGGTCATTCTACAGGTGTTGCGGGTGTAAGGAAAATGGCACCCGTCATGGGCCATTATGTGATTTTGGTGTTTGATGAACAACAAGACCATTTGAACTAACAATGTTTGCTAGTATACAAGGAATGTTCAAATGGATGCAAGGTTGGCTTTGACATAGGAAACATGGAGATCGAAGTGATCGACACCTCAAGCAAGACATTAGAAAGCTATGTTGAAGACCTAAAAGACATGCTAGAAGTCTAAGACGTACACCAAGAAGTAGAAGCCCAGACGTGAAGACTCAAACGAAATTGAAGCCGAGAAAAAGAGATGGATGAAATGGCTTTGTCTCATGATTCTAGATCTACCCGAATTGATATGATATCAGTTTAAAGATGTAGAATTCTTGATTAGCTTTCAAAAAAGTCCAAGTCCAAGATCATAAAAAATCGGAGTTTAGAGCTCAAAGTTATGACCAAAATATAATAATCCGTGGGCTGAAAACAGGACATCGGAATTTCCAATGAAGTGATTGGAATTTCCGATACACAACGGTCGGCTGACCAATGGTCAATTTCAAATGGCTTGTTTGCATGGCAGTCATCGAAAAAAATTTATGAGGGGATCAAAATTTTCAATATCTGCGCAGAATGAGCTACACATTGCCAAATAGTTAGTTTTGGTGTTGGGGGCTATAAATTCCCCCTTGGCCAGCCATTTGAGGAAAGTAGGAGTTCTGGAACATACCATGGGAGTTGAGGCTCCACTCTTGTGCTCTTGCCACCATAGTGCTTAGTGAAATCACTCAATGATTAGTGTCGGTGCTTTGCGAAGTGTTTAGACTAGTTGGACCATCGTGAAAAGTGCCTGCTTTAGGTTTAGGCCTAGTGTTAGTGAGGTTTGGATACCTCTTGATCACTCGGTGCTTGCACGTACCATTGTTATACTTGGAGGGGCTTGTAGTCTTGGGAGATCACATCAACCGTGTTTCTGGTATGGCAGCCACTGGTGTACTGGAGGGAACTAGACCTATGATGTTTTGGTTGGAAGCTCGATAGTGAAGATGGCGGGGAGTGGTCTAGGAGAGGCCATCTCGGAGACCCACTTGTGCATGGGGAAGGCCCGGGGCTATCAAGGAGTTAGCCAATCGGAAGCTTAGCCCTTGCAAGGGCATCCTTGTGAGAGGCTCCAACGAGGACTAGAGGAAGCATGAGCTTCTCGTTACCTCGGTAAAAGTACTAGAGCCATTGATGGGAGTTTGCATCTATATCTCATTTAAGCTTCGGCATTTATATTATGTACTTAGGTTGTGTGTCGAGCCGGAGTCTAGGAGCGCCAGAAGTCTTTGGTCGTGGATGTAGACGTGGAGGTGCGTGCATGGCATCCTCCGTGCGGATATTGTCCATCGCTTGGAGGGAGACGACCAGTGCATCGGCAGCCTCCTCGTCGGCCGCCACAGCGCCGGTGTCCTCGGTAGCATCGTCGTCCATGTAGTCAGTGACCTCAAGGAAGAACAACCACTGGCACTTGTGTCCCCGGACATACTGCTGACCGCAGTTGTAGCAGAGCCACTGCCAGTGGACCTTGACCAACTCGGCCGGGTGAGACGGCAGAATGGCCGTGGGGCACGGGCAGGGCTGTGAGCAGAGGGGGCGCAGGCAGCGCATGGGCGGGTGCGGCTGGCGCACCTGTGGCGCCTGCAGTCACGCGCGGCATAGGGGGCAGCGCCAACGCTAAGAGCTGAGGAGGCCGAGTTGGGCGCTGCGCGGGTGCTGGCACGGTGGCCTCGGCGCGGCGCTCATACCCATGTGTGAGGTACATTGTTGTCTGGAGGTCACGTGGATCGCGAAGCTCGACGCGATCCTGATGTGCTCTGGAAGGCCACCAACAAATAGATCGGCCTTCTGAGCCGGCGACAAGTTGGGCGTGTGGCACAGCAGCGCGTTGAAGCGCTCTTGGTACTCCTATACCGTGGAGAGGAAGGGTAGCCATGCTAGTTCAACGAGTCTGTTGGTGCGGATGGCTGGGCCGAACTGAAGATGGCAGAGTTCCTTGAACCTCTCCCACAATGGCATGCCTTTGTCGTGCTCCAGGGCATAGTACAATGTTTGGGCTGTGCCGACGAGGTGGTAGGAAAGGAGCACAACACTGTCCGAGGCGAGGGTGCGCTTACCGCAGAAAAACTACTCGTAGTGGTTGAGCCAGTTCAGGGGTCCTCCTTGCTGTCGTAGGTGGAGAAGTCCAACTTGCTGAAGGAGGGAACGCCCAGGCCCGCGCCTGCTGCCAGGGTCATCGTAGGTGGAGAAGTCCAACTTGCTGAAGCAGGGAATGCCCAGGGCCATGCCCACGCGCGGCTACCGGGGTCGTCGGTGCAATAGGAAAGGACGGCCTCGATGGGAACGCCGATAGGTTGGGGAGCGGGGATGCCGAGTGTGGGAAGGGAATTTGGTGGATGGGCAGGGGGTGGCGCGGTGTGGTGGGCAGGGTGGCGGGTGACGCAGTGGGAGCTGACAGGGCTGCCGGGAACGCTGTCATCCCGCACTCAGCTGGCCGCTTGGGGGCATGGTGTGTGGAGGCGAAGGTGGCGGCTGCTGGCCCTCCGGGATGTCAGGTGGACGGAGAGGTCTGCCGATTGTTGTGCGATTTTGGCCAAGGCCTTGGCAGTGGTGTCGGCCGGTGGCGCTGGGGCACCAGTGGCTGCTTGTCACCATCGTTGGAACCCAACATCTCTGATACCAGATTGGAAGAGCCCAGCGTCATAGGCTCCGAAGAGCGTAGCTGTGGCGGAGGCCGGGGCTGAACCCCCAGCGGCGTGCAGGAGCCGTGAGGCGAGCGCAAGGGAGAATAGGTAGAGAGGCCGGGAAGCCTGGCAAAGATTATTGCCTTCCTTCGTTAATTTTACAAATACTTATTCCCTAACCACTCAAACTCAGTCTAGATCTTATTTCAATGAGAAAGAATAGGCAACACTTAAATGCCCAATTAATCTATCTAGATCCTAATTCATGGAGAAAGAATAGGCAACGGGAAAGAATGGGCACACTTGCATGCCGCGGCATGCACTAGCCACGGACGCGGTCCCGGCGTGCATAAGTGATGCCGGTCATAACAGACGTACACAAGGGACTATTGACCAAACAATATAACATATGGTAAGCAACCTGCTGCAGCAATACACATTCTGTAATTTATTTATATCAACTACTATTTCTAATTATTGAAAGATAGCAATATGGGTGTAATGAGCTCAAGGCGTATAACAATTCAGCCGGAACAATATTTTTCTCTCACAACAATTCAGCCGAACAGTGTTTTTTTCAGCCAAGCGAACCGGGCCTTAAGAGTATGCGATCCAAGAACAAGCAGGTGGAAGGAAGTTTTCTGTGTCCAGATCTTCTTCAGAGGCGACCCTTGAGCTTCTAAAAAAACACTGCATGAATCTATCTCCGTTCCTTCATATAGCTTCAGCTTCCAGGATCAAGTTTTCAGCTTCTCCTTCCGGCAAACAACTGCTTCCTGCAATTTTTAGGTGAAAGTTGTAACAGATACCCCAAGAAAAAAGATTATGGAACTGTCTTTGCTAGAGATGGCGTCAAAATGTTTCAAAATATGCAGAAAAAAAAGAGGAGCAAAATGGTGTTGCCAGAAAGATAAAAAAATAAACTGATCCAGTGACATCAATGTGCTCAGTCACCACTTTAGCTCAAAAAAGAAAAAGTATGGGCATATATTTGGGTGGTTGTGCTATTCTTACCTACACTGTGTCTCCAATTAACTACGCGTAATAATTGTTTGTGTATCTTGCTATACATACTCATGCTGCATTTCAAACATTTATTCTTCATTTCGTGGAGAAACTCAGGCGATGTAAAAAGTGAGTGAAAATGTGTCAGGTGATCTTTCGCGGACTCTTCTCCGCTTGTTATCAGATTGTTGGCTCATTCAAAAGTAATAAAATGCCTCCATTTTAAAAGGCATTGTTCTCAGGACATTTTTTTTGCAGAACGTTTTCCACTTGTCATGAGGTTGCTTGCTCATTAAGATTAAATCAATTAGCAAAGTGGTTACATTGTAAAAGCTAAAAAGTTCAAAAAAAATTTAGTAAAAGGCGAAAGAATAGTTCACTCTGTGCAGGATTTCTAAAAAAAATAACAGTTCAAAAAAAGGTTCAAAATTACTTTCTACTATCTGACAGTGGGCCATAACATTAAAAAATTACAGTTCAAAAAAAATTAACAGTTCAAAAAAAAAGTTCAAAATTACTTTCTACTATCAGTCGGCCATAACATTCTCCTATACTGTATGGGTTTTAGGAGTTTGATTTTTCCTGAACAAGATTTCTATCCCATAACATTTTATAATTTTTGCACTACATTCTAGAGTTTGTAGTATTCTTATGCAACATGACAAGACTAGAGAACTCTTCCAATATATTTCCTTTTCTGCTGCGGCAGTATTCAGAAGAAATTTTGCATGCATTCAAAAGAAATTGTTGCCATGACATTTTTCCAAGCATTTATTAGCTATAAATCAAACTAAGTACTTTATATAACCCATGATGGAGGACACTTGATGCGAACTCAAATTCATGACAGAAAATGCAGAAAACCCATGATGGAGGATAGTTGATGTGAACTCAAATTCTCAGGTCATCTAGCATTACTCATTTTTTTACTACATCATACATAGTGTTGCTTAAATGTTGTTTAAAAAGTCAAAAACCACAGAACGAAGCACAAATAACAATCTAGAACCCACCAGCTTTTCGCCAATGTACCAGACAAAGATATCTACATCAACTGAACAGGATATACTAAAAGAGCAGGCAATTGCAATACGCACCTCATTAAATGGCGTCATTTGCTATGCTCAAAAGGTTTCCCGTGTACAGACCAATTCCATCACGAGATACCATCTCTGCCACATCTGTATAAGTGTTGGTCCTTGGATTATAAATCCTCAATAATCGTCTAGAACCAATATAAATAACTACACTTCCATTCTTCAGTATCACCAAAGGATGTGCACGGAGTCCATCATGGACACTCAAATTGACTTCGACAGTATGTTGTTTGACCTAGAAGCCCTTTTCAAAGTCCATCAGAAACCACAGGTCCATTGAAACAAATGGCGTACAATGGACCAGAACTAAGGATCCATTAAGGGCAGCCAGAGAAAGATTGTCATATATATTTTTAGCAAGGATGGATACAGGTCCTCGGAGAATTGGCCTCCACTCTTCTCTCAGCAGGTCAAAGGAAGCTATGCCTTTTGGTCGAACATCTTGGTGGTTTACATACTCATCCAAGAGAAAATACACAACTCCATCGACGACGACTCTGCTCAGCGGGCTCATATCAACACGACCCTGAGCGGCATTCTTTCATCTCCACCGAGCATCCCTGCTGCCACCGAGTGTGAAGACCTCGCATAGCTGTTCGATTCTGTAATGGTAAATGGAGTCATCATCAATCACACGAATCAACTTGAACTCCCCCGTTGCGGCAACCTGCCCAAATGCAACGGAAACCCTATAAAATTTCAAGAAGTCGAGCTTCCGCGGCTTGTGTTCCTGGGAAAATTCTTCAGGCAAGGCAAATCTCTCTCAGTGACTAGGTTGAGCAACTGGCAGCGCATGCTGCCCTCTTTTTAAAGCAGGCGAGGTTGTGCTGAGTGGATATCAGCATTAACCGTGCGTCTTCTCTCGAAGTCCAGCGGATATACTTAATGACCCGGCCAGAGAGGTCTATGATGCGGCAAAGAATGTCACAATCACCACGATATGATTTGCCATGGCCTGCTGCGACGTTGAGTGGCCGTTGGTGACGGGCGGCATGAGCGGCGATGAACTGCGGATCGGAGAGAAGGGATCGCCACGGCTGACAGACGACACGGAGGCGGCAGAGCTCCTCGGCCGGAAGGCGGATCAGGATCTCATAGATCGTGTCGATAGGTAGCACGACTCCCCGTGTTTCTGCTTCTGTCCCATTGTTGAAAAAGAACTTAGACTAAACAGGATCTTACACTACCGGAGACCGGTAGTTTGCCGAAAAGCCGTGGTTTGCCGAGTGTTGTTTTTCGGGCACTCGACAAAGACGTCTTTGCCGAGTGTTTTTTTTTTTGACACTCGGCAAAGAGGCTCTTTGCCGAGTGTTTTTTTTAACCCTCGGCAAAGAGTCTCTTTGCCGAGTGTTTTTTTTTTACACTCGGTAAAAATCTTCTTTGCCGAGTGTTTTTTTGACACTCGGTAAAGAGCTTCTTTGCCGAGTGTTTTTTTTACACTCGGCAAAGAAAATTTCAAAGCACATTTTGAAGCAGTAAATTAATTCAAATGAAAAAGTTTTCAACTACAAAGTTGTATAACTCATCAAGATGTACAATATTTGTTTTGGTCTTTTCTTCATACGACAAAGTGAAAATAAATTTATTTACAAATCTAACATATCTCTCTTGTAGTTTATGAAACTACAAGAGCGATATATAAGATTTGTGAACAATGTTAGAACGACCATGTCGGATGAACAGATGACCAAATAACCAAAATAAACTTTGTAGATCTCGAAAAGTTATGAAACTTTGTAATTGGCAACTTTTTTATTTGAAAACATCTTGTCATGCAAAACTGCGTTTGAATTTTAAAATTTGAACTTTTCAAACGACCTCGGATGAAAAAACAACCAAAATAAACTCTGTAAATCTTGAAAAGTTATGAAACATTATAGTTGACAACTTTTTAATTTGAAAACATCTTGTCATGCAAAACTGTGTTTGAATTTCAAAATTTTAAAATTCAAATTTTGTAAACGACCTCGGATGGAAAAACTTCCTAAATTAAAAGTGTAGATCTCGAAAAGTTATGAAACTTTGTAGTTTACAACTTTTTGATTTGAAAACATCTTATCATGCAAAACTGTGTTTGAATTTCAAAATTTTAAAATTTAAATTTTGTAAACGACCTCGGATGGAAAAACTTCCTAAACTAAAAGTGTAGATCTCGAAAAGTTATGAAACTTTGTAGTTTACAACTTTTTTATTTGAATTCGTTTAGGACCTCAAACATGCAATTTACACTCGGTTTAGTATAATATATTGGGAACTAAAACGGAATCCAGACACAAGTGAGAGTGTGGTGTAGTGGTAGAGGAGGTACGTGCACAGCGGGAGGTCTCGGGTTCGAATCGCGTCGGCCGCGTAGTCATGAAATTCACGCGAAAAATGTCGTAGATGGGTGGGCGTTGGCCGGTGGGGGCCTCCATCGATAAAAAAAATTCCATTTTTTTTTGGTAAAAATTCCCATTTATTTCGGGTTTTTTTCGGTTTCAACTTTGCCGAGTGTCGGGCACTCGGCAAAGGCTTTGCCGAGTGCCCGATAAAAAACACTCGGCAAAGTTGGCTTTGCCGTCACTTTTTTTGGCGAGTGCTGTTCGCCGAGTGTTACACTCGGCGAACCATTTGCCGAGTGTTTTATGTCTTTTGCCGAGTGTTTCGGGCACTCGGCAAACTCAAGGAGTCCGGTAGTGTTAATCATAGTCTAAAACATGATCACGAAATTAAATCATACTAAGAGCGGAATTCTTATTCTAATGACGGACCTCAATAAGGTGCAGCCATTAGAACCTCTTCTGGTGTTGGAGTCGGTGCAGATGGCGTGGGTTCACCGACTGAGGGCTGGGATGCCCTCGAACGATGAACAGGAGGTCGCACGCTGGACACCACCGAGATGACCTGGACGGGTTGTGTGATTTGTTTCACGTGGATGGAGCCGCCAAGGGCGTCTCCTCTTATTTATAGATGTGTTGTGGGCCAGGGGGCCGAACCCTAGAAGATATAAGGTTTGCGCCGATCACGGCAGATCTTATTTAGTTGGAAATAAATGATAGGTGGACCAAAAACTTAATACTTAATTAATCTCGTAATTAAGTTCGGAATTAGCCGAACTGATCATATTCCAACATTCTCCCACTTGATCGAATGGCTAATACACTTATGCACTAATATTCGCTTTATACTTATGTTCACACTCAGTACTGCAGCAAGACCAGACCAATGCGTCGTCGATATTGGGACCCCATTACCCATAGTTCACTGTAATACCTTGTTAGAACGCTTATTACTTATTGGGAGTATATGACCCTATTACCAGGAATCAAGTTAGAGACTCTACACTAAAACCTAAATTGATTTGCGCGCTCATAGATGGGTAAGTGTTAAGACTCAAATAATCAAATATGCTAGCATCGGCTTAGTTCTTATTTTTCTCAAACTTAATAATCTGATCCTGGGTTCTTTCTTTCACAATATTTAATCAATGTGCTTGGCATCAGCATTTGATCTGTTGTTACTCGAAATAATACTGTAACTTAACGGTAGGCTTAAGCAATTTGTCAATACTTAATCTTGTGATAATATCTCTTAAGCCACATGGCCTGTCGCATTCATTCTTTAAACAGGCCACTAATTGAGCTCATCTTAATACTAATTATGTCTGGAGCTTTGAATGAAAAATTGTCCTTTTCTACAAGAGTAGGTATAATCTAATTGTGCACATTCTTATACACACTAAAAAGAACTGGTAATCAACTAATTCTAAATTCTTGTAAGTGACATGATGATTCTTTTGGTGCCTCCTCAATATCTTAAAATTCTTTAGCACCTTCCAGCAGACCTATTCTGGATTAATAAACTAATATTTTGCCGAGTATCCTGATGCCAAGTCTAGACTAGTATTGACTTGAGCATTCTTAAAGTTAATGACAGCCGACTCATATGGAACGTTTTACTCTTCAACTGTTACTAACTTATTCTTAGAATATTTGGGATAGTTAAACTTAATGCATTATGCAACTGCATTATGCAGACAGGCGTGGCATTACTTATTCAAACTCTACCACCTAAGCATTCATTTGATATGCCTTTTGTGATAGTCCTAGTACTCGGTTGGTCCTGTATTGGTGTATCTCAATAGCCAAAAACTCGGAGGCTTCACCAAAATATATCATATTAAAAATTTGGATGAGTAGAAAACTCTTATGTGACATTCCTATTGCCACGTAACTCAACTTCACCCATGTAGAGTATTAGGACAATAAACTTTTCTACCTTTTTTATAAACATAATTGTCCACATAATGAAATTCTAAAGCATAATGGGCCATGTTCTTAGTTTTAATCTTACAAAAACTCCCTTTGAAGTCACGCTTAAAATTGTAGACCCTTTTATAGCCTACTATTTTGACTTCATTAGAAAACTTATTAACATCCACACTTCTTATATACTTATGGACCTAAACTCATAAAATTTCTTAGTTTAGAATAACAAAATTCCTCTTCTGATGTGACCATTTTATATATGTATCATGGATCACAAGCAGTTTATTAACAATAGAGGTTTACTTATGTGCCTAATTATCAACTAATGCTTGCTACATATATCTGTTGTGGATTACTAATTGACTCTTGAAAATGCACAATAAAAATTGTAGTAATTTAAATGGAGGTATACTAATGACTTATGGCACAAACTAAGATATTTATGTCTTCTTGAATCATTGATACAGAAAACTAAGCCCATATCTCTCCAAAATTTAATCTTTCTCCTTTGTGAGCTCCCACTAGCTCCCACTGATTCTTGCTTTCTCTAGAAACACATCATATCTTAAAAACTTAGTGAAACAATTATAACAGTAGACACGCAATCACTTGGACTTTGCTCCCACTGATTTCTGTGTTCTCTAGAAACATAATCCCTTGGATTTATCAGGGTGCCATATGGATAGCTCATTTACTTAGAATCTCATTTCTTATCCTTAGTTAGACTATACTTATGTCTTGCTGAGGTTTTGCCCAGTAAAAACATTTATGGTCAAATGTTCATCAATTAGCGTTGGCCAGAATGACAAAACATAAGCCATATAAGTCTCTAAAAACAAGCTCTATGAACTAGTGTAATCAGCATTGGCCAGAATAAACTAGAACAAGAAGCTCGGTGAATATGCAAACACTAATCAGCTTTGGCTAGAATAGTGAAAGCAAGTCATACTTCAATTAGAGATTAATGTTGGGCTGAGGGACAAAATTAGTATGAATTTTTTTTATTTGCCAAGTCTCGTGCTTTATAATCTTATTGAATAGAGCATCTCTTTCCTGATGAGACTCCATTCTCCCCTTCGAAATGTGGCTTAACTATAGTGACACAATTTTGATAAGGTCTCATCATCTTGACTAATGATTAACTTAAAGATAAAACTGACAAAAAGAAAACTCATATTACAGGAAATAAATCTCTTTGCCAACTAATAAGATAAATCATAATGGAATAAATTTGATGATGTGTCCATAAACTCCAAACTCAAGAACATTTGTTCAGAATACAATGGATTTATCAAAAACTAAGATAACTTATGCATCATCAAAAGCTAAACTTAAATCTGATCTAATGCGAAGCTCCAAGGCTCGACTTCATATTTATTCCATCAATGGATCCTTAGACTTTGCTCCCCTTTCTCCCCTTTCACTTATGGTTGGTAAGACCCGAAGAGAAATTAAGACGTGCATCGTTGCACCTTAGTTAATCCATCATATGTTGGGGAAATAACTTAACTAAAACTTACGAGACAACTTAAGTTACATATCTTTCGAAGCTATTCTTATACTTATCATCAATTTGGTAACTTGCAAAATTTGCAAACCATTGGAAACTTATCATTTTGGGCATGTTTGGTATGATTTTCTGGCATAGAACTCCTGAGGCAATTTACCATAAATTCATTTGACACATCTAATCCAAGTGCCTTCAGTTCATAAGCCATATCAAACAAGCTTTTAATGTGGTTACTCAAGCCACTTATCTCATCATAACGGAAATTAATTAACTTATCAAAAAGGAAAACCTTTCTAAAATGTGCTTTTATGGAGTTGTGAAGCTCCTTAGCACTTAATCCCTCGGAGTTCTTTTCATTAGAAAGAAACCTCATCATCATATTAACAGAGAGGGAACATCTTATTATCATTTTGACAATCCTGTCGGTTTTCTCCCATTTTTCTAATTTTGGGATGTATTTCTTCATCCTCTCAGCATAGTACTCATAAATAGGAGAAGGAGCATATGGTTTTTTCTCATGAAGCGCATAATCAAGGTCCAGCTCCTTGAGAATGGCATGCACCTGATTATTTCAAGTAGGAAAATTAGTGCAACTTAGGGGTTCTATTTTACTTATATAGTCTGCATAATTTATTGAAAATTTTGAAGCAAAATAATGTCTCAATTAGTAAGCTGTACATAAGATGTACTTAAAGCATGAAGTTAAAACAACGTTGGTCAATATTAACAACATGCTTAAGGACTTTAGTTTGCATCACCGTTGGGCAGAAAACAAAATAAAATCCATCTTAATAACTCATAACTAAAGTCAACGTTGGTTAGAAATTAATTATGAGTAATCTCCAATTAAACTTCTCGTTGGTTCTATTTAACCGGAGACCATCTTATTATACATTGGTGGATATATTATATATATGAAAACTTATAATTGAATGCAAATTCATGCAAAACTTAATCTTAGGGCATAAAATGCTCATGAAAACATAAATTAATACTGGAACTGAAGCTAAAACTGAGACTTAGAACTTATTCAAATAGTGCATAAAAGTTAACTGAGTAAATTGCACTAAAGAAAAATTTCTTAAACTTAAACATAAAAATTTTAGCAACATATCCCCAAAACATGCTTAGAATGACTTAAAGATTACTAAATAAAAGGGATACTTAAACTTTATATGAAGTGGGAATACAAATCATTAAGTTGCTGATAATAAAACTAAAGCTAAAAATACTAAAACATAATGAGGGCATTAAAACTTAAAACTTAATTAAAGCACTTAAATAATGCACTAATATTGAATAGCAAAGGAAACTTATTCTAAAAATAAATCTCAGTTTGACCTTTGAAGAATTGGTCTTGCAGTAGCCCAAAAGTACTGAACTAGGTCGAGAACTACATATGGTCGAGTCGACCTAGACAACTCTTCCCTTAAAAACTTAATAAACGGCCCACTTAGAAAAAAAACCATAGTGTGGCTGAAATGATCTTATCTATTGAACTCAAGGACAACTAGGATTTAGCCTGACAAAACTCATGGGTATAAATACCCGGCCAAAATCCTAATATCCACAGCTACTCATATTTTATTTTGCTTCTTCGCGCATCAGCCACATTGGGATACTCATAAATCTTAGTGAGCAAGTTTATATGAGCAGAAATATAAACTAATAAATAATGAAAATTAGCATTAATAAACTCGAAACTTAACTGAAAAGACTTAAATATTGCCCTGATATTTAAATAATTATAGAACCTCAAAATCTGAAAATTAGAAAACTTAAAAAAAAAATTGGCCCTTAAACGCAAATAACCCAGCAAGGGGGCCATCCTGGCGCTCCCTGCGCGCAGGAAAATGGAGCCCATGGGGGTCCCCTTAAAAGCCTAGTAACTGCCCAGCCAATGAGAAAACCTAATGCAGCCAATCTGAGCCGTTCATCTTAATTTAATGGCCATGATTCATCTGTAGCTCATATAAAAAACAAATGAAACCCTAAAAGCCTCCTCAGTCCTCACTTTCTGATCTCTGCTTTACTAGTACTCACTCACAGCAGCCAGAGAGCAGCGCACGGCGACCGAGCTGAGCAAGGACCGGCGCATTGGCACCGGCCGGTCTTCTAGCCGGCGCACGCGTGCAGCTATGCCGCGCGCTGCTCCGTCTAGGAGACCCGCCCGGTGCCCTCAAGGCGGTGGCGGCGGTGCTGCTCGAGGAGTGGCGCAGTCGGCCGGCGACGGCAGCAGCACAGCCCGCGGAGCGGTGGCGCCCCAAGCCCGCGCGGCTGCGCGCCCTCATGCCGGCGCTCGGGCACGAGGCGGCGCCCGCGCCTTGGGTCATCTGCGCAGGGGCGGCGTCGGCCTTTTGGGCCCGACCTGATGCCCGTGGCGGCGCCCTCATGCGCGCGACCCGCGGCATCGCGGCCCCCACCATCAGCTGCGGTAGCTCGCACTCAAGGGCCCGTAGCTTCGCTGCAGGTGGCGACCCGGCCTAAAACCGGGTACGAGCCACGCATAGCCAGCAGCGGCGACCCGATCTGGAAACCGGGTATGAGCCGCACAGGTATACGCCCCTCTGATGATTAGCTTAGGGTTAGGGTTCTTGATTTGGGGAGAAAATTTGGGGATTTTGATTATGGCTGCTGATTTGATTCAATCCCCTCCTAAATGCTTAACTCGGTTTAATTTTGGTGGAAAACACCCTTAATCGCAGAAAATTAAACTAATCCGAGACTAATTGCTTAGATTGATTCTTAATCTGAGAACGTGATAAACAGTGAACACTAACTTCGTAGTTATTTAGTCTAATCATAAAATTATCCTTAGACTGCCTCTAATTAAGATCTAATTGCTTACTGGTAGGATAAAAACGGATCTAATATGATGCTTTGATTGCATAAGCATGCACTGAAACAGATCTAAATATATGCATATAAACACCATCTAAAACTAAACTGAGGCTGAAACACCATTTAAACTTTAAGGATCATTTTAGATCTATGACTGGCTCTTGATACCGATTGTTGAAAAAGAACTAACTAAACAAGATCTTAATCATAGTCTAAAACATGATCACGAAATTAAATCGTACTAAGTGCGGAATTCTTAATCTAATGACAGACCTGAATTAGGTGCAGCCATTAGAACCTCTTCTGGTGTTGGAGTCGGTGCAGATGGCGTGGGTTCACCGGCTGAGGGCTGGGATGCCCTCGGACGATGAACAGGAGGTCACTGGACGGGACCCGGGACAAGGCCTTCCTAAAACGTCCTGCGCCCCGCTCCTGACCGGTTGAGTGATTTATTTGGCGTGGATGGAGTCGTCAAGGGCGTCTTCTCTTATTTACAGATGCACAGTGGGTCGGAGGGCTGAACTCTAGAAGATCTAAGGTTGCCGCTGAGCACGACAGATCTTATTTAGTTAAAAATAAATAACAGGTGAATAAAAACTTAATACTTAATTAATCTTGTAATTAAGTTTGGGATTAGCCGAACCGATCATGTTCTAACACCCGGAGCTCAGAGTCGACGACGCCATAGTCGATGCTGGTAAGGGGTAACGGCCGATCTGCAATGCAATCGCCGGAGAAAATTAAATTTTGCGCCGATCTGATTGCACGGATCCAACCAAATAACAAGAAGCGAGGTCACACGACGAGGAGCGGGGGTTTCTGCAACCGCAGGTAGACGACTGGAGCTTACCAAGCAAGCGCGTGGAACTCCCATGATGGAACGCCGAAGACGAGCGTTAAAGTCTCCCACCGGTGGTTATGTTAACTTGATAGCCTCCGCCGCCGTGCCGCAGCGCTTGACTGTTGTGTGCGGCTTCGGAACAGAAGATCTGAGTGCTTGGTGTTGATAATCAAATTGGATCCAGGTAAGTTTTACAACGGGCCCATGCTAGGCACAGCTCTTTTGAGGGGCTCTTAAAGAGGAGTCAAAGCTATTCGTTTAAAACAGCTCTGGCTCCTCTGCTTTTAGGTAAAAAACGACTCCTCCAGAGAAACGTTTGGCAAGGCTTCTTCGCAAGAGCCAGGGAGGAGTCCTGTCAAACAGGCTCATAGTACAATATAAGAAAAACTATAGTAAACGATATAAACATAGTAGTATCACATTACTTTTTTTGATAGGATAAGACCGGCTATACTCCATTAGTTGTGTGTCTTTGCTAACGCAATGGTAAAATACAAAATAAAATAAAATTTATGAAAAATAAAATGAACAATTATATTCATTAAGTTTCATGTCTTATACATTGTATTGTATAACTAAATATTTTTTCACATAATGAATGCACATAACGACTGAATGCACATAACGACTGTCAATCTCTCTCACTTACGAGTGGACCCGCTTATTAGTCTCACAGCCTGCTTCTTCCTCTCACAGTAGCTCTTCCTCTCACCTGGGGCCCGCGGACGGCTGAGGAGAGGGCGAGGCTGTGGCGGAGCTTGCGTCACCACACCCGCACGGCAGTGGCAGAGCCCGTGCGTGCCCGCGAGGCCGCGGCAGAGCTCCTGGAATCGTGGAAACTGAGCCGTGATGGCGGAGCGGAGCGCATGCTCGCTCGCATCCTCTAGCGTCCTCCGCGCTCTCCCTGCACCCTCTGGCATCCTCCGTACGGCGCTCTCCCTGTGTCCTCCATGCGTCCACTCGGTACCGAGAACAATGGCCGAACTGTTTACGCGCGATGGAAAAAAGAAGGGAAACAACAAACCGGTACGCAATAACCAGTGGCAGGTGGGTATTTTTTTGCAAAAAGTTGGAAGCCTGATCAGGATTATATTGGCCTTAGGTTCTTCAATGAGTAAGAGAAAAAGGCTTGAGAAGAGATCCAGACCATTCATTTGTATGAAGTTGGATTAGTTTGATACACAAATTCGGGTGGACTTGAAGTAGGCATGACCATGGGGGTGGTTGAGGGGATGGATTTAGTAAAGAAAAATCTTGGTGTATTATAGAGGGGTAGAGATATAAATTTGGGGTACACGATTTAAATTTATTATCTTTATTCTCTAAATTTTCCAACCATTTGCTATTCAGCGCGTCTGTTGATGAGATTCGGCGGCGTTCTAGGTTGGCGCTCTCGATGAGATTCGGCGGTATTCTAGGTTGGTGCGTCTCCCGACGAGATTTGGCGGTGTTCTAGGAGGCCCTGCTAACTCTATGACAACCTCGATGTGTATCTCCCTGACAGGTCTTACTGGGAGGTGTTCTCGAGTCTTTGAGGAGAAGAAGGGCTTTAAATCGGCTCAGTCGGCCGACTGGTTAGTCTTGCTGATCTTGGAGTTTCTTGCTGTGTGATAAGCCAGTGTGCGACCTCGGCTGTGCTAGCCCTCATTGTCGCTGGTGTGTGATCCGATTCGGCGTGAAATACTTTTTAGCAACTTCGCTAGGGAAAAAGAAGATCAATCTACTATCAAGATGCCTGAAGACAACAAGACGGAGGGTGACCCGCGCGCGAATCCATTCAATCCTGCTAACATCATTCATCCTACAACGATCGATCAACTCTAAGAGGAATTAACTCTGCAAGGTGGAGGAGGGGAAAAATGTTGCTAACCTACAAGCCGCTCTAGCAAGTTGTTCGATGGATCCGCGAGGAGATAATGTGGCCAAGTATAAAGAGCTGTTTTTTTATCTCTTTTTTTCGAACTGAACTAACATTACTGTTTGAGATCCGTGAGTACGAGAACTTTTCGTCCTTGTCTAGTGAGAGGGTTAATTTGATATTTAGCCGCTTTCAATCCATTGTGAACAAGATGAGAGCCAACAAGCTACAGTTACCCTCTAATGATCATAAGAGAGCCCTCAAACTGCTATATGCCTTAGATTATCCTATGATGATCACGAGCCCTGAAACTGCTTCATGCATTAGATCGTAGGGTGTGGGAACTCAAGGTAGCAACTATACAGAATCACCAAGTCACCCAACTATGAGACCTAGTTGACGATCTATTCAGCAAGCTAAGTCCACCGAGTTCGACAGTCCGCAGAGCCAAACTTTAGAGCCCTTCCACCTGAACCATGACCTTGATGTTGAGTCCAAGTGGGTCGTCAACTAACCGTGACCTTGTGCTTTGCTTTGTCTTCTTTGGTTTATATCATTGCCCTTCTCAAGGACTAAGCTGACAAGGTGGCCGCTAGGAACATGACCAGAACTCGTGAGGAAGAGTAGAAGGCAGCAGAATCTGACCCAACTCGCGAGGAAGAGTAGTAGGTGGTGGCAATGAACTTGACCCATAACTCATGAGGAAGAGAACCAGGCGGTGGACAAGAAGCCGACAAGAACTACTACCATACGAACTCGCTCCATCCGAGATAGAGAAGTAGCACGGGAAGAAGATGATGACTCGAACTCCTACCGTACGAGAATTGAAATTGCTTATCTTTCGAGTTGATGTGGTATGTTTCTATTTATTAGATTTGCTATTGCTATTGGAAAAAGGAGCAATTGGATTGGATTACTAGTACTCCAAACGTTGGGCTTCGTAGATTTGGTGCAACAAACATTGGTTTTGCAAAATTGCTGTTTATATCATTGACGCCTTGATTAGAATGCCATTGTTGAAGAGTCAACAAAGCGACCTTCTAGAACCTTCCCCACAACTCATGATCATTGATAATTTTGCTAAATATATAGAATGAGTATATGAAAAAGCAGCATATGAAACTCGTAAAAAAAAGAAAGTGGCATAGATGAAGCAAAGCATAAATACCAATTAATCAATAGCAATATATGATAGTCAAAATAGAAAAGTAATTTGGAGCAAATGACATGATACAAAAGAATATTATTAGCTAGAAAGCCTGAAAACTATGTGCCGCACGAGTAGAAAACATAAGTATCATCCTCTGTGAAAACATTTTAGAGGTGTACTGGCGTCAACATATCATCACCATCTTCTGAAATAAGCTAGGCTTCAAAATTCCATCTTAAATCATTCTTAGCGAGGCTCAATCTGCATGTTTTTTAACCATACAAGATATGAGAATTAGATCTCTAATTTTGACTTCAACACGGTTTCCCTTAAAAATGTTTAAGCTTTAAAAACTTGAAATTGACTTGGAATAGTGGAAAGTAGATAATCAAAACAAGAAAAATATGTGGTTTCTTACTCTAGATAAATTATATAACTTAATAAAAGGATGAGATATCTCTTAATCATGTCAACAATATGATTCACTATTTCTCAAAAAATATGTGGTTTCCTACTCTAGATAAATTATATAACTTAATAAAAGGATGAGAGATCTCTTAATCATGTCAACAATATGATTCACTATTTCTCTTGTTGGCACATATTCTACACCTGCATTATGCGTTCTGACTAAAGTAAATATATCAAATTCAGCAACAAACCAATGTTCAGTAAATGGATATTCTATCATATCCCATAAGATTGTTTTTCTTTCCTTTAATACTTATTTAGTTGTTGGAATATTTATGGTGAATTGACACTTGGAGACCCAGAAGAGGAACTGCATAATTATTTTGTTAAGCATTAAACTTCTCACATAGAGCACCTTCGTACGTAAATGCTCTCCACTGAGGATGCATTAGTTAAAGTTTGTTGTTAGTCTCTAAACTTATACCACTATGCATCCCGGCCCCCAAACTTGTTAAATGCTCGTCTAGATGCCTAAATCAATGTTCAAAAAGGCGCTTGCCTAGGCTCGCCTGGGCGCGCTTCAACGCTAGGCGGAGGGGCACCGCCTCGTCTAAGGGGCGTAGGCGAAGGTTAGGCGACGTCCCCACCAAGTGGCAGTGGAGGCGTCGAGCGCGGTCGGGAGGGGGGAAGGGGGTGGGCCGCGGGCACGGCCAGTAGGATTTTAGCGACGGGCGGTGGCCGGGAGGAGGCAGAGGCGCCGCTTGTCGCGGCAGCCGGGAAGAGGCAGAGGCGCTACTCATCGCGCGGCCAGGAGGGGAGGCAGAGGCGCCTGGCAAGAGCGCGGTCAGAGGGGGGAGAGGCGCTGGGCAACGAGTGCAAGCAGAGGCCGCAAGCGACGGGCGTGCGGCTGGAATTGGGAGGAGGCAGATGGATAAGGTTGCCGGTTGGAGTGGGATAAGGTGGGCTGGACTCTTTGAGGGCCTTTTTCCCATCTAAGCCCACTGTTCTGTTTTATTCTTTTTTTTAATGTAATATATGCATTTGTATAAAGCGCTCTTGAACTTTGGCCTAAATAGAGTCAGGGTCTCATTACACCTCCAAATGGGTGTGGACCCATGTAACGCCCCTGTCCGGGAAGACGACTAAGATCCACTTTACACGTTGAATAGACCACACCTGTTAATTAACTCTCTCGTGCTTTCAACCTCGCTTCACGCAAAAGGTTCGAACCAGAGTAAATTCCCTCCCAGGCTCAGGCTTTTAAGCTGGGTCGGCACCTCCTCTGGTTCCGATGTCGGACTAAAGACGTAGCTACAGTACCCTTTTTGTTGCTACAGTAACCAACAGCCTGAACTACAGTACCTTGCCTCTAGTGCCACTGCCTGGGTCCCCTCACCCCCGCCCACCTCTCCTTCCACCTCCTAGACTCCCCACTATGGGAGGGTGGTGAGAAACGCACGAGGGCTGCAGCAGCGACGCTCGCACTGACCTCTTGTCACCAGCGCCACATATGCCTGCTCGTCATCAACCCCACCAAGCGTGTCAGTGCCAACAACCATAGGCAAGAGCCAATGACAGGGCTGCCTAAGCGAAGAAGGGCGTCGGCATCAGCACAGTGACACAAAATGTGTTAGGGCAGGGGCGGCTTGATCAGCAAGCAGTAGCGGCTCAAGCAAGGCGGCCACGGTGGCTGTCTAGGCGTGTGGCAGAATGCTGAGCCCTTGGTGTTCTCGCCGATGTCATCCAAGAGGGTCTTTATGGAGTTGTGCTCAATGCAATAAGGCCTTGTTTAGTTGGTCAAATTTTGAAAATTGGGCTACTGTAGCACTTTTGTTTTTATTTGGCAATTAGTGTTTAATCATAGACTAATTAGGCTCAAAACGTTCGTCTCGCAATTTTCAACCAAACTGTGCAATTAGTTTTTTTTCGTCTACATTTAATGCTCTATGCACGTATCGCAAGATTCGATGTGATGGCTACTGTAGTACTTTTTGGAAAAAGTTTTTGGAACTAAACGAGGCCTAACATGCATAGTACGCTATCCCATCCCCTCGAGCAGAGGAGTTGACAGCAACAATAGGGATAGGCTGGATGTGTCAGAGCAGACAATTCTAGCTTTTGATATTCATCTAGGTAGCGTGCCCCTACTACGAGACAGCTAAACTTTTATATAAAAACACATAGATTATACGATAAAATAACAATACCGTGAAATTAAATACCGGCGTTAAAGTAATATTAATCAAAAAGCAAAGTTTATGAAATTAACAGTCACGAAGAGTGCGGTGTCGTGGGCTCACAGACTCTACTGTATAGACCTTTTCGTTATGCGGCTATTATAATATTTTATACCGGCAAGAAGAAATCTCCGATATCTATTTCTTTCGTACGTCAATAAATCTATGAATAAGTTCTGTCGTATCTTCATACCATCCTATACACAGGTTCGAATATATATATATATAAATATTAGTGCCTGTCACATAGGTAATACTGCCGACAAAGATTTGAAACGTAAAGGAAGCGACATGTTTTCCTATCCATATAGAAAATTTAAGCTCTGACCGCTATAATTTTAAATTCCTGCGTGTTGCAAGAGGAAAAATGATACCTGAGTAACATACGTATGAGCGACGTGTTTTCCTAACCATAGGAAAGATTTTTTTTTTGCTTTATACTCATAAAATTTTCATTTTCGTTATCTCATAAAATTCACTTTTGTTTAAAATTTCTTCTATATACCTATTTTGGATTTCCATGGCATAAATCTTCCTCCACTTATACATAATGGTAGCCATTCATATTTCAGAAATTCGTAACAGGATGACAAAAACACTGACAACAAAACAATATACAAGGCCACCAATTCTCCCAGCGTAACAATGTGCTAGAACCCGATAGACACAAGGGAAAGCATCTGGCTATAATCAAGAGATAAAAACAAATTCCATATTTTTCATTCCTTAAAATATAATCACACATAACATTAGAGCCTGTTTGGTAACCCTTCGCTTCATGATTCTCGACCAGAGCGAGCATTCGGGTGAGGAGCTGAAAATATCGAGCACACACAACACACACAATCTCTGTCAGTTTTCCCTCATCGCCGGCAGAACTTGGAAGATTACTATATTCTCAATGCAACGAGTTCAACTACCATTGGGAGAGGATGCTGTCGATGGCCTTGATGGTACTGTCGATGTTCTAGTGCGCCGTCCGGATCGCGTGCGTCCTCACCTGCTGACAGGACCTAGGATGCCGCCTAGAGGGTGGATGAATAGGCGTTTCTGAAAATTAACACATTTAAATACGGAAACTATTAGTCAAGGGACTCCAAATTAAGAGTAATACCACCCCTCACAAGTTAGACACAGAGTATACAAGGTATAAAGAATATATCTAGAAGCTACAACTCTGCAACACACAGTTAGAACAGAGAACTAATATATTCAGCACAGACATGAAATACCAGACGTGTCCGGTATACACGATTTCTATAGAGCAGCTCGAAACTTGCTCATTTCGATTTCTATCTTCAAACCAAACTGCAGGCACCTACTAGAGATGACAATATACACAGAGAACCTGCACAAGAGCTGGAGCAACACAAATATCAAATAAAATGTGAATTGAGACAAAATTTGTTTTACCGAAGTTCGGACTCGTTCGAGTCCTACTCTCCGTTGAGGGGGGTTGCGGGCGACCCAGCGAAGGTCAGCCCTAGAGGGTACCATGAAGGTCACTCTAGCCGGAGTCTTTTCCAACTCCTTTTCCTCCTTCCACTAGTTGATTCTGAGGCGGCAAAATCGACCGTTACAAACTTTCCGAGGGACACCACAATCTCTTGGGTGCTCTCCGGCGACGCCTAGCCGTCTAGGACCGAAGAGTCCAAGAGTAACAAATGCAAATCACGAGATTGACAATATGCACAAGTGCTCAAGTGGTTGGATTGCTCTCTTTTTGAATTTCTCTCAACCCACTAATTGATTTGGCAATTTAGATCATACACTCACTAAGAGAGGGTTTGGGAGAGTTGGCAAGGCTCAAAAACGTGTATGTGTATCAGCAGAATCAGCAGCCTCCAAAGGTGGAGGCTTGGGAGTATTTATAGCCCCCTTGGAAAAACTAGACGTTTTATATCCGTTACCGTACCGGACACGTCCGGTATGACTTACACTGCGCCAACGGTAACTGAGTTACAGTAACGTTTGTGAGGCGTCAGAACTCCCGATGAATGCTGGAACTTCCGACCGTCGGAACTCCCTACTCATGTCGGAACTCCCAACCCTCAGCACATTTGAAAACCATGGTAACTAAGTTAAAGTATGTGAGGTGTCGAAACTCCCGATGCATGCCGGAACTCCTGACCCTCAAGGCATTTGAAAACTAGCCGTTGGCTTCTTGCCGTCCATACTGAATACCGGACATGTCCGGTATGACCAGGACAGTGAACTCTCCAAGTCAGTTAAGCGCGAGACGTCAGAACTCCCGACCATTGCCGGAACTCCCGACCATCAGAACTCCCGATGAACTAACCTGAGATCAACAATATTACCATTGCTGGGCAAAATACCGGACATGTCGGGTATCAATACCGGATCAGCAAAAAATAGATTAGCTCTTTTGTCTCTCAAACACTCAAAACTCACATGGGTTGGCTTGAGCACTTATGAAACATTATCTATCAACATGATGCATCCCTCTTAAAAGTACGGCATTCCTATTAACTCAAATTTAAAAGTATAACGAATTTAAACCTTTTGAGTTGATCTCTTTCAACCGAAGCCGTGTACTCCAATCTTCATCAAGTGAGGGTGCCAACATGTCAACTTTGATCTTTTTCACTTGAGCATAGCCATCTTGAGCACGTGACTTGATTCCATTCATTAAATTTGAATAATCCCAAATGTATCAAGTCACTTCCATCAAACACTCCAATAGTGATTTGATCCTCCATATTAACATGACCATCATAGCTTGATTAGTACCTCAACTAAATGCAAGTACTTCCTTCTTCACCCTAGCTAGGTTCTTCGGCCGCCAAGCCGTCGCTTGCCCTTCACCCTTGCTTAGTACATCGAAGCCTTTCCTTGCTATCTTCACCATCTCAAGCCATCAAGTCACATCTTGTGTTGAATCATCCATTCATTTGTATTGTTATCTTTTTCATTTCAATTTAGCAAGCTTCAAATACGAGACTATTCCATATGCAATCTCTCATGTCTCATTAATTAATTCTTACGAGCTTGCTTTCACATAGTACATGGAAATCCTAAAATAAATAAGCCTTTGTATGAATTTCATTTGCATTGTTGTCTTGTGCTTGAGCTAGATTGTTTATACAACAACACATCATTTTGGCTTTTATTAAGTACCGGTGAGATAACCTATTACCCGTCCACACTTAGCAAACGGGTTAGACCTTTAATCACATTGTCATTCAATCATCCAAAACCCACTAAAAGGGCTAGATGCACTTTCAATCTCCCCCTTTTTGGTGATTGATGACAACTTGATTAAAACTTACAAAAGAATATAAATATTTAAGATTTTGGGTTCAATGATTTATGAGAGGCTCCCCCTTAATACGTGCTTATCACAAAATGACATCAAATGTCAATTGCACATACAAAAACATATAGGAGACTCCCCCTAAATCATTGCATCCGTAGGGTGCATGTGTGTGTGATAAAGTAAAATTGTGATGCATATGACAAGATATATCACACAAGAATAAATATAAAGGCATCACATTAAATATTTTCATTCTAGCATGCATAGTCCTTATGAAAATAAATACAACACATGTATGTCACACATAGCACTTATTACACATTTTCTCAAGTCCACAAGCCACTAATATAATATAAATAAAGATCATGTCTCAAGAGATACATAGATAAAGCATAAGTCTCATCTCAAACTCAAGATACATCAATGAAGCTCAGAAACTAAAAAGAAACTCAAGAAACTATAGCCTGCAGTACATATCTTCAGGTACAAAGATAAGCAAATAAAACTATTCTGAAGCTTTAATTAGTCTCTCTCCCCCTTTGTCATCTATCACCACAAAGATCCAACAATGACATACTAAGGACAAAGGGGTTGTAAGTTGTCTCTGAAAGCTGAGATCACTCATCATCATCTTTATCTCTACCAACATCCTCATCATCTAAGCATGGAGCACCGGTTGGATGAGAACCACCCGCACCAGACGGGTCATAGCCACCAGACCCGTAGTAGCCGAAACTACCTGTGAGGTCACTCCACCAGTCTGAGGCATACTCGTCTGCTGCACTGGGATGTGAGAGTGAGTAGGCACACGAGCCTATAGTGGTAAGTGTTAGGGTGCTCTGGTGGCTACTGCTGTTGTTACTGCTGTCGCTGAAGGAACTCAGCAAACTCTATGTCGTACCTGCCCTGCTGCTGCTCCTCAGTCTCAGGCTCACTAGCTGTCTCATCTGATAGTGGAGATCTAGGAGGATCAAGCTCAAGTCTCGTAGCAATCTGCTTTAGAGTCTAAGTGTCCTTCCTCCTAGCCTCCCTCTCCTTCTGCTGATAGGTCCGTATGTCCTTGCACATCCCAAAGATAGCATTGAACACTTACGAATAGGAGAAGGAGGAGTACGGCGATGTGAAGAAGAACGTGAAGGAGCATGTGGTAGAGGGGAACCTCCTCCTACTGCTACACCACCTGCAGGTGCATCTGCCTCTGGTGTTGCTGCTGCTCCTCCTGGTCCTGCTAGAGGTACCCCAATCTCAGGTAAGTCTGCAACAATATTTAGGGCCTTATGTACCTTGTCATACTCAAAGGTGTGCCCTGTTACCTGCTCAATCATGTGCATGATGTAGGGAGAAAAACCACAGCCCTTGAGGGGCCTCTCGCCAACGCTCCTGATCTCGCATCATATGAAGTCAAAGACACTGAAGGGTCATGCATCAAGTGCCATCCTGTGGAGCAGGTTCCTGAAATAATCTGCAATGTTTCCCTTATCTCCACCCTTGCAATCAATGGTCTTCCTGAACATCCTGTCTAGGTATCTGTAAGTAGGGTGAAGACCTAGAACCTTCCCCACTGCTCCTCTCTCACCCCCTAGTGGGTACATGTAGGCAAGCTGCTCTAGAGGCAACACCTGCTCTATGTGGATTCTATCTTTCTAAAGATCATCATCTGAGAAGCCAAGTAGAGCTGCAAAAGCATCATAATCAACACTGTACCACTAGCCCTCAAGCATCCAGTGCATATGCCTCTCGTCCTCCTCAACATACAGGGTGGCGTAGAACTGAGCTACCATCTCTGTGTTCCAGTCATGCTGGAACTCCATAATCTCATAAACCCCTGTATGCTCATAAATGGCAATAGCGTGATCAATTGAGGCCTTCTGCAAATCTCTGACGTACTGCCAGTCAATCCATTGAGACCTGGCAATCATTAGGTTCCTAGTGAGGATCACACTGGTGTAGAAGTCTATATGAAAGGCTACCCAAAATCGATGATCAAACTGAATCCTAGACAAGCCCCTTGGATCAATTCTCCTCTCATCTTTGGCTCTTCTAGTCATGCCTTTCCCTCGATAGTCAACTCTAGAAACATAAGAGGGTACACTAGGTGGATGTGGCTCAAGTAAACCATAATGCATACCCTGACCTGGCTGGTGCTGAGCTGGAGGTACTGCCTACTCCTCCTCAATCTCTTGCTCATCATCTGAGCTGCCACCATCTGAACCTCTGTCAGTGCTCTTCCTCTTTCTGGTATTGGGCTCCACTCTATACTCCTCTGTATCTATGTCAGAGGAAGAACTGTTGTCTCCCTCTTTGTACTATGGAGCACCCCTAGTAGCCCTGGAGAGTCCCCAGCTGCTGCCCTGCTCCTGCTGACTGTATCTAGGGTGCATTTCCTGTCTTGCCTTCATGTATTTCTCTAGTGCTGGATCATGCCTATGCTTGGACCTAGGCTCCTGTCTTCCACTCACGGCTACTGTCCTGTATCCAAAGATCTGCAAGGAATTTTAGATACATGCCCAAAACTTAATCTCGAATTGCAATTAGACGTAGAATCTTTTATCCATGGTTTTACAATCACCTTGACACGCCACTGTCATTAGGTTTGCAAAACGTAGATACAAAAGAAGCTAAGCCTAATAAACAATTCTCAAATTGGATTGAATCAAAGGGAAGTAGATGGCCTGCTCTGCTGGGTCATATCGGACGCGTTCGGTAGGCATACCGGACACATCCGGTGTGCATGCCCAGCAACCCTAACCAGGGTCCCAGGATTCAAACCTTCACGGATCAATTCCAAACTTTGGACATTGCTTCTAGACAGGTAATGTAGCATCTCTACCGAAGGGATTCCAAAATTATGCCCCAACCGCTTAGATTGGATGAGGTCCAGGATTAGGGTACCTTGAGAGAGTGAATGAAGATGCGATTGGAAATCCAAGTCCAGAGCCTTCGATCTTGATGCAAATCTCCTCCGATCCAATCTCCCTCTCTTCCTTTTCATGATGGAAACTCGAAATTGCCAATGAGGGTCGAGGAGAGGCGGCTGGGTTGGCTGGAAGGAGGAAAAACTAACTTGGCCGAAGGGGTACCGGCCGTTTTATAACCCCGCTCATACCATACCGGACACGTCCGGTATTTGCGGGCTGGCTGTTCTTGTTCCAAATTTCATTCACTTAATTCCAATCCCCTCTCTATCATTTCTTGATCCAAAAACATGTATATCCTTAATCCAAATAAGGTGTAATTACTTTTCTTATCCAAATGCCATGAGTATCACTTCTCTTTTCCAAATATTTGGCATATATAGATTTTGATAACTTGAGAGAGAGATTGTGAGACATAGTAGATTGTGGACTTAAGAAAGCCATGTCATGTGTAATTAGTCAATCAAACAATCAAGGAGAGCTATAATTATCACATGACAAGGCTAGGTCACAAAGACCAAGATTCAAATAGTTTTTCAAATTCACACCACCTACACATGCTAGTTATGGGTTTTGAAAAATATCTCTCCTATGTCACACAAATGCACATTCTAACATATAAAAGGCCTTAGATGCACTTACAATGCATGTATGTAAAAACATACCTTTGCCTTGAGCCCACAAGAATACCACTAAGAGGATACATAGCATGATAATTTTTATGTTGACCTTAATTGCCAAATAATCATGCTAGATACGAAATCAATTTTTCATCCAAAGGACTATAAAGAATGCTAGATAAATTTGTTAGTCCACAAGGTGCAAAATAGAAACTAAGCTCCCCCTATATAAGTGCTTTAAGTAATTTGAATGACTTTCAACTAGCACTTTATTCTATTAAGAATTTGGGAGTCAATTTTCTATTTTGAACCACAACCAAATAATTTGCCATATTTAAATTTGAGTTCAAGAGATGCTCACAATCCACTTAGATTTGGTAAACCACAAGTTTCTGAGTGAATTGAGGATATATGAAAATATATGGATTAAAGACTTAGTTACAATCCTATTAGTGTTCTGGTTCCTGCAATACCAGACACGTCTGGTAGGTATACCGGACACGTCCGGAATACGCAGAATAGAAACACTTTCTTTCTATCCCCCGCCATACCGGACACGTCCGATAGATGCAGGACAGAAACAAATAACCCGCTGCTTGTGATTCTTCGTTTTAGCCATAGTATTTATTTTATGCCTTGCATCTCAACAAATAAATTGCTCTACTAGAGAGCCATTAAAAGCATCATATGGCAAAATAAAATACTTTTCAATTGAATCTAATTAGCCACTTTCAATATTTCACAAATATGCCTATTTGTGAGTCATTGAGCACAAAACAAATAAAGTGGCTATCCTATAAGGTTTAGGTACTTGTTACCAATGGTGAGGATGAAATAGATGATATATTCATCGAATTATCTTCGGGTCAACCATATAAGAGATTATGATAAGAATTATTTAATAGATTGAGTGAATAATTTCAATTTTCTTGCTCAACCACCTTGAATCCTTCATCTCATTACCAAGCACCTACATCATTAACCTAAGCACACTTTGATACCCAACTCTTGTTGGGTCCTTTTGAGTTAGTCAACAAGTGCTTAGGCACCCAAATGGCTTTAGTACTAGTTTGTGATGAACACATCACCTTGCTAGTGCTAACTCCATTTGTGGTCTTCCTAAGCATATCATTATAAATAAATGTGTCCAGCTTAGGAGCGTTACCATTTGGGCATTCATAGCTTAGATGCCCCTTTCTTCTACAAGCATAGCATATGCGGCCTTTGTTTGCTCTATGCTTGTTTTGCTTATATGGACATCTATCAACCTTGTGGCCTATCTCATTGCATCCATAGCATCTTCTTGTTACAACTTGGGCTTCCTTTCTTGCCTCTTGGTACATTGGGCATTTCTTGGTAGGATGCCCCAATTTCTTGCTCATGAGACAAGCGCTTTGTCCATCACTTTTCTTTTGGTTGGCCAACTTGTTTGAGGCCTTTTGTTCGGCCGCTTCACACTAGTCGGCCCAACTCTTGTGTGGACACATAGCCCACTCATGTCCATACAATCCACAATCATAGCACATCCTTTTTCCATGTTTCTTGCTCTTGGTTGTGTTGGCCTTGCTTGAAATGTGATTCTTTTGTTGGGCTTTAGAGGAAACAAGGTTTGAACCCTTCTCAAGCTTCTTCACCATGTTATCACGGTTATCTTGAGAAGGTTGTGCTTTCTTCTTATGCTTCAACCGAATCACATCTTTCTTTAATCTTTTCACCTCTTCTTTGAGCTCTATGTTTTCTATGAAATTTAGCTCAATTGAAGATTGGCTTACTTGAGGAGCACATTCATTAGTACAAGAAATATTTAATTGAGATGGTGTACTAGTGAGTGAATGTGTGAGAGGTTGAAAAAATTTTACCGATGTGATCACAACCTCATGAGCCACCTCAAGCATGATGTTTGATTCTACTACTTCATCATGAGAGCACTTTAGATGAACATAGTTTGCTTGTAGCACATTATACTCGCTTGATAGTTCATCTAGCCTTGCCTTGAGCTCCAAGTTTTCCTTCTCTAGTTGTGAAACACTAGAAGAGGAGTTAGTAACTAAAGCATGCTCAATTGATAATTTTTCATACCTTTCACTTAGAGCCTTTAGTTCTTCCATCTTGGAGATGAGAAACAATTCTTGCTTTTGAAGTGATTGCTCTTGCTTCTCAATCTCTTCTTCAAGCTCATCATTCTTTTCAACTATCTTTATGATGATGAACTTATCTTTGCGGTTGAGATGATCAAGGTTGTAGTTGTCTTCAACTTCAACATCACTCTCATCTTGATCATCTACTTGTGCTTTCTCCTTTTCTTGATCTTTCTTGTAGCTCTTCTTCTTGCTTTTCTTGGCCATAAGACACAAGTGATGAGTATCATGAGATACTAAGGTTGACTCATCACTTGGTCGCCACCGGGCTTGAGCATCATTGCAAATAGCTGATTGCTGCTCTGCTGCCTCGGCCATACCGGACACGCCCGGTATGTGCTGGCAGACAGCAGGTCATGCGCTGCTTGCACTTCTTGCTCTAGCTTGGCGCTCTTGAGGTCTTGTGAGGCTTCTTCGTTGTATGAAGACACAATGGACATATTTTCCATTGACTCGATCTCAAGTGTATCATCACATTTGGATTTTCCATATAAATCAAAAAGTCTAGTCCAAATGAGATGAGCACTCTCCGGAGGTGGTTGTCCATTGAAGATTGCCTCATATTGAACCTCTGCACTCAATGTACTCAACATGACATTAATAGCTTGAGCATTGAGTTACACGCATATCTCTTCCTCTTTTGACAAATTTTTGTAGTTGCTCCAATCAACTATAGGAAGAGGTATGCTTGCATCCACAATATGCTCAACAAGAGGACTAATATCCCTAAAAGCATTGAGTACATGAATTGACCAAGGTAGAAAGTTTGAACCATCATTTTGGAGAAGCACCGGTTCTAACTCGATAGGCGTCGACATCATTTTCTCACGGCGGTGAAGCTTTAGGTGAGAACCTCGCTCTGATACCAATTGAAATGACATAGGATGCCGTCTAGAGGGGGTAAATAGGCGTTTCTAAAAATTAACACATTTAAATGCAGAAACTATTAGTCTCCAAATTAAGAGTAATACCACCCCTCACAAGTTAGACACAGAGTATACAAGGTATAAAGAATATATCTAGAAGCTATAACCCTGCAACACACAGTTAGAACAGAGAACTAATATATTCAGCATAGACAGGAAATGTCGGACTTGTCCGGTATACACGATTTCTGCAGAGCAGCCCAAAACTTGCTCCTTTCAATTTCTATCTTCAAACCAAACTGTAGGCACCTACTAGAGATGGCAATATACACAGAGAACCTGCACAAGAGCTGGAGCAACACAAATATCAAATAAAATGCAAATTGAGACACGATATTTGTTTTACCAAAGTTCGAACTCGTTCGAGTCCTACTCTCCGTTGAGGGGGCTGCGGGCGACCCAGCAAAGGTTAGCCCTAGAGGGTACAACGAAGGTCACTCTAGCCAGAGTATTTTCAAACTCCTTTTCCTCCTTCCACTAGTTGATTCCGAGGCGGCGGAATCGACCTTTACAAACTTTTTGAGGCACACCACAATATCTTGGGTGCTCTCCGGCGATGCCTAGTCGTCTAGGACCGAAGAGTTCAAGAGTAACAAATGCGAACCACGAGATTAACAATATGCACAAGTGCTCAAGTGGTTGGATTGCTCTCTTTTTGAATTTCTCTCAACCCACTAATTATTTGGCAATTTGGATCACACACTCACTAAGAGAGGGTTTGGAAGAGTTGGCAAGGCTAAAAACGTGTATGTGTATCAGCAGAATCAGCAGCCTCCAAAGGTGGAGGCTTGGGGGTATTTATAGCCCCCTTGGAAAAACTAGTCATTTTATAGCCGTTACCATACCAGACGTGGGGCATACCGGACATGTCTGGTATGACTTACACTGCACCAATGGTAACTGAGTTACAGTAACGTTTGTGAGGCGTCTGAACTCCTGATGAATGCCGGAACTTTCGACCGTCGGAACTCCCGACCCTCAGCACATTTGAAAACCATGGTAACTGAGTTAAAGTATGTGAGGTGTCGGAACTCCCGATGAATGCTGGAACTCCCAACCGTCGAAACTCCCGACTCTCAAGGCATTTGAAAACTAGCCGTTGGCCTCTGACCGTCCATACCGGACACGTCTGGTATGACCAGGACAGTGAACTCTCCAAGTCAGTTAAGCGCGAGAAGTTGGAACTCCCGACCATTGCCGGAACTCCCAACCGTCGAAACTCCCGATGAACTAACCCGAGATCAACAATATTACCATTGCTGGGCAAAATACCGGACACGTCCGGTATCAATACCGCCAGATCAGCAAAAAATAGATTAGCTCTTTTGTCTCTCAAAACTCACATAGGTTGGCTTGAGCACTTATAAAACATTATCTATCAATATGATGCATCCCTCTTAATAGTACGGCATTCCTATTAACTCAAATTTAAAAGTATAACGAATTTAAACCTTTTGAGTTGATCTCTTTCAACCGAAAGCCATGTATTCCAATCTTCATCAAGTGAGGGTGCCAACATGTCAACTTTGATCTTTTTCACTTGAGCATAGCCATCTTGAGTACGTGACTTGATTCCATTCATCAAATTTGAATAATTCCAAATGTATCAAGTCACTTCCATCAAACACTCCAATAGTGATTTGATCCTCCATATTAACATAACCATCATAGCTTGATTAGTACCTCAACTAAATGCAAGTATTTCCTTCTTCACCCTAGCTAGGTTCTTCGGCCGCCAAGCCGTCGCTTGCCCTTCACCCTTGCTTAGTACCTCGAAGCCTTTCCTTGCTATCTTCACCATCTCAAGCCATCAAGTCACATCTTGTGTTGAATCATCCATTCATTTGTATTGTTATCTTTTTCATTTTAATTTAGCAAGCTTCAAATACGATTATTCTATATGCAATCTCTCATGTCTCATTAATTAATTCTTACGAGCTTGCTTTCACATAGTACATGGTAATCCTAAAATAAATAAGCCTTTGTATGAATTTCATTTGCATTGTTGTCTTGTGCTTGAACTAGTTTGTTTATACAACAACACATCATTTTGGTTTTTATTAAGTACCGGTAAGATAACCTATTACCTGTCCACACTTAGCAAACAGATTAGACCTTTAATCGCATTGTTATTGAATCATCCAAAACCCACTAAAGGGCTAGATGCACTTTCACCTGCAACCCCACCAAGCAGAGGACATGTAGATCTATTTCAAAAAAGCTTATGAAACAAACAAAATCTAAATCTCTATCCTCCCCTGGCCGAATGTCTCCACGATGTGTCGAATCAGGCTCCCCCAATGAACTCCCACCTAGCTGCTGTTCTTGTCCAGCGTGAGAAGCAACAGCAGACAACCTACCGTGAGGGCCGGTGTAAGTTATAGTTCGTTATTGTCGCTAGATAGCTCAATGATCCGAAATGCAATGGATCACTAAAAAGAAATGATATGACAATAACTTGCAATGTTATCTTGAATCAAGTCAATTTAATTGGATGATTTAAGGATGCGTCACTTCTTGGGAGCAATTTCTTATCATTCATGTCTTAAATCAATTAGACTGTTTGGTTGTAAAGATAGATATAATTCATGAAAAAGACACTAAACTAGAAGTAGCGGAACAAGGTTGTAAAGAACAGATGCTCCATACGTGTGGGCATAACATGTGCTGAAAATTTCCAAGTCTCCACTGCTTAGGATTAACACCTTCCTTTTTCAACTTCTGAATGAGCTGCCCAAGTCTCTCCTCAGAAGCAGCTGTGTAGTTGTTTGCCGAATGAAACATGAAAAACACATCACACCAATTAAAAGGCAATTCTACATCTAGTTGTTATAAGCAGAATTAAAATAATGAAATTGTAAAAAAAAAAGTAGCAACCTAAGTACAAGAGAGTACCGAAACTGCAGAAACAGTGAGTTTTTTAGGTGTAGTCAATGCATATCACCAATTAATTTATATATGCCAACCAACCCTAAACCATTTAACTTATAAAAGTTCTAAAAAAACATTTGAGCACGTGCCTTGAGATGTTCTACTACAATTACAGTAGAGGAGCATAAAAACACATCACTCATTGACAATATCTAGCGATCAAAGATACGACCATTGTAATGGATTAAATAAAACATCAAACATGCAAATTACCATACTTTCCCGGGTGCTTACCTCTCAATCCAAAGCACTGACACATCCACACCAACTTCTTTTTTATGAAAGAAAAGTACAAACACAGAGCAATGAGTGCTTGAGAGTCGAGAGCGGGCACAACACATTACCGTCACTGGAGCACAGGGGGGCGGGGATGGACCGCCACGCGTCTGGAGCATTGCGCACACAGCAGACCACCTAGAAGTTCATTGTTTTCATAGCACTGAACTGAGCACTGAAAGTTTATTGTTTTGCTAATACAACCAGGTTAGGACTCCATTTTTTTTAAGAAATGGCACTGGCGCAAGGCATATTAGACAAATAACATATGGAACCATACCCCGCATTGATTTATCTATACAATCCCTACAAATCCGGTGCAAACACTCCATGATTGTCCTTGTCTTCCGAATAATTCCTGCAAAATAGGATCAAGCACACACATTTTGCACATAATGCTACTTACAATTTCACCACAAGATCATTACACAGCTAGGACATGAAAAAGGTGATGTTCACAATGGCATAAGAGAATGATAGAACAGGATGAGAAGAGCTTGAAATTAATAACCCTTCCTTTTTTTCAGGAAACTGATACTATTAGCACTTAAGCAGTAATTGGACCCAGAGAGGACTCTTAAGCCACCCATAATAATATGATGTAAATCAGTGTCGATCCAGATTAAGCAAAAGGACAATATGTTTCTTGAAAATGCTGGCCCTTTCATATTCAATAGTTTTGCAAAAGGATGGCCAGTATTAAGCAAAAGCATAATATCATCTAAGAGCAGTTTTGCACAGAACATTAGATAGTACTCTACCCATTTGTTGCAAAGGCCAAAGGTCACTTGGCAAATAATCCCTTTAATATTCAGCTGAGATCCAAATATTTACTTAAGATTTTTTTCTACATAAACAATTTTGCTCTAGTTATACAAAATGTTAAGACATATCAACCCCAGTCAAAGCTAGACAACCGAGTCCCCGTTCGGTCCTCATACAAAGCCAAATCTCATTGCAACACATCCATAAATGAGTCCCAACTGTTACATTATATTTCAAAATTGATAATGTCACATATACAAGACTTATAATCACATACACCCACTTAAGCGATAGTACAAAATTTATACTAAATCACAGACATCCATCTTGTATCTGAAATAGATATGATGCTTATCAATTAGTTTACGCTAACACAAAAAGACAGGTGAATATACTAAATCCGTGCTTCAATGCTTAAAACCAGTCATACAATGCTG
Organism: Miscanthus lutarioriparius; assembly: GCA_904845875.1. NCBI lineage: Eukaryota > Viridiplantae > Streptophyta > Magnoliopsida > Poales > Poaceae > Miscanthus > Miscanthus lutarioriparius. The sequence goes on along the minus strand of CAJGYO010000841.1, from coordinate 170,156 downwards.
CCATAACCTCAAACTGATGAGGTCCTGCTGCCACAGCAAAACTGGACTGAACTGCTGTTGCTATGCCTCAAGTTCCTGTTGCCTACAGACAGAGCTACGACAAAGAGCTGCTTGCCTGCTCCTGCAAAACCAAATAAAAATTCCAAACAATTGGACAAAACTCATGTACTTGGAATATCTTAGCTTGAAATTAAAAGAAAAGAAAATGAAGCATGTAAGCCTGAGTTTGAGGTACTACACAGAACTACAAAATGATGGAAACGCCACAACCATAATATAATAAGTGGTAATTTTGCGCATTGATTGATTACTCCAAGAAAGGTATTGAACAATAAATGTTCATGAACAAAGATGCAGACAATATGAAAACATTATTTTTCAAAGGGTAGGCATTCTTTTTATGTGCACAGAGGCTTCTAATGACATGTAGTGATGCTAGGAGCTTTCCTTACTTTTCTGGCAGCATGACGCCGGCTTGAAGAGAATCGAAGAGGCAATTGGGATTCCACATCGCGGCATCGATAGCACAGCCATATACGAACTTAGCTGCTGACACCTGATGTAACAAATGTCTGGAATCATTAATGCAATACAGTATAGATATAAATTGACTCATGATTCCTACAGCATGTAATTAAAATATACACAAAATAACGCATAAATGGCACCAAAATACTGAAAGGAAATGAAATATCGAAGCTTTTTCGGGGAAAGTACTATTAGAGGCTTACAGCTTGGAACTCAGCCGTGTTCTTTCTTTTATCAAGTGGAAAGAGTGGCACCACAAAAAATGTACTAACCTGATTTGTAACCAGTTAATTTTCCAAACCAAACTGTTATTTCCCAACCCAAGCCCTGATGCTAACATGCAAGTATTTCACATGTTGAGAAAAAAACCATTGCTTGATCTGCAATTTCATATTCTTTGTGTCCTAGAGACAAGTAATCATTCCTTCTCTTTCAGAACTGTGCACAAAAAATCACAAACATCACATGAATGTAGAAGTCGCAATATCCCTCAGACATGTAGAATGCTACCAGAGTAGTACCACTACATTAGTCTTCAGGGATCATGCATCACCTTTTCTTTTGGTAACCAGCAATAACTATATCGATTCCATGAAGCTAAAATGGTATCAATTAAATTATGTTTTTTAAAGTAGAAGTGCAGAACTGTGGGTTCAACTGGAAAGATAATCTAGCATGACCAGACATCAAGTGTACACCTAACCCTGAAAGCCTGATAACACAGAAGCTTGTCATTGTAACTTTTCAAACAGATGCTACCCTGGCTAAAGCCGACCAAGTGCCTCGATCTGGAGCGAACACTGCATGGAAGGGTATATATCCCACCATCTCTAGGAAATTAAGAATGACAATTTCTTTTACTAATGGTCTACACATTAAGGGACACCGACGAAGTGCCTCTCGAGGGAATATTGCAATACAATAATAAGAGATTGACTTTGATATATGGATGTACGGGAGAACAGCTAGCTCTTTACCTAAAGTGATGTCTGCTAATGTAAGGGGGTGTTTGGTTTCTCCTCCTAAACTTTAGTCGCTGTACCATCGGATGTTTGAACACATGCATGGAGTATTAAATATAGACTAATTATGAAACTAATTGCATATCTTGCGACTAATTTACGACATAAATCTTTTAAGCCCATGATTTAACAACATGGTGCTACAGTAAACATGTGCTAATGATGAATTAATTATGCTTAATAAATTCATCTCGTGGAGTACTGACGGATTCTGTAATTTAATTTTTTTATTAGCATCCGAACACCCCATGCAACACCCTCACGTGACACCTTTTAAATTTTAGTCACCGGATGCAAACACCCCCTAATTGTATGGAGCACCGAGCCATCACGCCGTGCTCTTAATAGAAGACTGTATTTACTTGAGAAGTTGTGCCTCCTCGTAGATCACCGGATCATTTAGCCAAGCAAAGAAGTCAGGACCGGACTTCGTTCTTGAGCGTGTCTCTGGACCATTGATATCCAAAGAGAAAAATCAGAACAAATAGAACTACAGCCCCTGAGCTTTGAGGAGATGGAATGAGACCTCACCGCTGGAAACCAACGGATCTGAGGCCATGGCACACAAAACTGACCTCGTCGCCGTAGAAGTTGTTGTTGCGGCAACCCTCCGTCAGCGGTAGCTCGAGCCCGACCTGCTTCTCGAAGAGATGGCCTGGGGCCATGGATCCCGCTATGGGGTGCAGGGATGGGGAGTGGCGCGCGCGGCGGCGGCCCGTGGGATCCAGCGAGGACGACGACGTCTAGCGATGATTGTGGCGTCGAGGTGGGGTGGTTTGTTTTGGAAAGAAAATCTGGAGGAAAAGGATACGACGGACAGGAGGGGGCGTTGATTGATCGCAGCGGCAGAGGTACTCCGTGCCCCGCCGCCATGCTCCGCCTGCTCCTCTAGGTGCAGCAAGCGAGCCTCGTCCTCCGCCATCGTCGCAAACCATGACTACCGGTGCCACCGCCATGGGGATCACGGGCATTCGGGCTGGATCACCTCGGGTGCCACTCGGCACCTCACCCGCCGCCCATTCAGCGCTGGATCGTCGCCGCCGCCGCTGATCCGTCAGCAGCGACGCCCTCCGCCGCAGCAGCCCTTGGCCTCACACCGCCCGCCCATGAGGCTTGAGCGATCATGGCGTCCTAATGGGGTGGGGAGAAGGCGTCGGCGTCTCGCGATGATTGTGGCGTCGGTGTGGGGTGGTTTGTTATGGAAAGAAAATCAGAGGGAGAGGAAAAGGGATAGGTCGGGCAGGGGGTTACAAGAGACGGGCGTAGGAGCATAGGACTGCGGGATCGCAGGAGGTAGGACGATGGACCCACGTTGGAATGTCGCACCAAAAAATGTCCACGCTTTGTTCTTTTTAGTTGTAGGAGATGCAGCGTCGGTTTAAAATGTGGTTGTAAAGGAGATACCTGATAGGACTACAGTGAGCTAGACCAAAACATTATTTAAGTACCTAGATGAGCGTTTGGCAAGTCTGAGGACTGAGATGACATAGCGGCATGGATTTAGAAACCGGTCGTGGACTCTACTCCACTAATTATGTATCTATAGGATTATTGGTACATAACTTCCTTCACACCATAAAGTAAATGGTACGTGCCCGTAACTCAACACAAAAAGAAGCCAACAGATGCCATCTAAGTAAAAAAGAACAAAAAAAAAGAGGACAATAGTGCAAGCATGGCAATACTAACCTCATTAGACTGTCTCCAACAAGTCACCCACACAAACCCAAAATGGATAGCAAGAGATCTAAAATCAGCCCCCAACAGAGTACCTGTATGGGAGACCTATTTTGGATTGCCTGAGAGGCACAACCCAAATATGAGCATCCTCCTTCCTGAAACCTCATTTGCAGAAATGATTTCTCTTTTGGCTCCTGTTGTTGGAGAAGATACTGAATATGTATTAAACCCTTTGCCTGTAGCGCTACCCAAAGAACGAATATATCGTGTATTTTGGGTGTTGTCGTTGGAGATAGCCTTAGTTCTCACCATGTAGGCTCAAGAAGCTTCCAGTATGCACACTAACTCGAGAGGAATGTCTTAGCATCATCAGACTCGCGAATGTACTTGTTCTTGGGTCATAAATCTGCAGCAGTCCCATGGATCTAATAACCGTGACAATCCTGCCGTCCTCTAACACCAACAAAGGATGCATCGGTGAAAGGTGTCCAGAACGCTCAATCTGCACACTATACTGTTTGACCCAAAGGCCTTCCTCGGAATCCTTGAGGAACCACAGGTCCATGGTGCGGCTTGAACCATGAACAATGACCAAGGAACCATGCAGGTTGGCCAATGTAACCTGATTCGTATACAAATTGCGCCCGCCATTAAGGCCTCTGGGTCCCTTGATGCTTGGCCTCCATTCCTCCGCCTCGAGATCGAACCGAACTATCCAGCCTTGCTCATCGGCTCGGCGATTCACGACGGCGAAATACACCGCCACGCTTAAGCAGTAGACCACCCCGCCGACGACCACCCTGGTCCATTCATTCCACACGAAAGACCTCGGAGGTCCCTGCATTCCCCTCCACCGTGCACTGCTGCTGAGGGTGCAGACCTCAAACAGGTCGTCACGGTCGCCGACGCTGCCATCGAGCCGTTGTCGAAATGGAAGCATCCGCAGCACCTTGAGTTCGCCTGTGCCGGCGACCTGCCCAAACATGTACACGGGCTCCCCATAGTCGCGCAGGCTGAACCCTCGCGCCGCCGTGCTCAGGTGCGAGGCTGTCTGATAAATTGTGCACGGCTCCGCTGACCGGGTGGAGCAACCGGAAGCTGCCGCTCTCGATCGTCTTGACGACGCAGACGAGACCACCAGAGGCCGCCGCCACGCTCACGACCATGTCGCTCGCGTTCCCCGCTGCCACGTGCCTGACGATCCGGCCCGACGACATGTCCAGGACGTCGACGAGGCTGTCGCGGTCCAGGTCCACGTCGTCGGCGTAGGACGCGACGATGTAGGGCTCCGGGCGGCGCGCGGCGTGGGCGGCGGCGAACCACGGGGCGGAGAGGAGGGACCGCCACGCCCGGCACACGGTGCGCAGCCGGCAGAGCTGCTTGCCCGGGAGACGCAGCAGGATCTCGCACAGCGCGTCCGAGGGCAGAGCGCCGGCGGTGGCGTCGCCGCAGGCGGCGGGAGTGGCGGGCGTGGGAAGCCTGCGACGTTGCTGTGTGTGACGACGCGGCTCCGGCGACGACATGCTGGACCTGATCCAAGGCCTCGACCTACATGAAGCATACAGTGACACGAGAGGTTAGATCGTATCGCGCAGGCTCGCTGCAGTTAAGCCGATCGGGAAGGCGGCCAGGGTCGCGAGGCCCGAAGAGGGCATACCCACCGGTGGATCGTGATGGATGTCGCTGCCGGATCCCACCGACGACGGCAGGGAGCGCGCCGCGCGCGGCGTTGTCAGGGGAGTTGGGACTCCGTTCGTCGAGCGTCGTGGAAAGACGGCGGCTCGGTGTTGATCCGCTATTTAGGCCCCGTTTTTGGCACGGCTTCTCAAGCGGCTTCAGAGCCGCTTGGAGCCGTTTTCTGCCAAACGGGATAAAATAAAACGGCTCCATCGATGAAGCCTCTAAAAAACGCTCTCAGAGCTTTTGGGTGGGAAGGAGACAAAATATAGTGGCTTCTCTCGGCTTCACCTCATTTTATTTGGCGTTCTTCTCGAGAGCGTATTTTAAGAAAAACTATATGCAAGGTTGTTTTGCCAAACGATTTATTAAAATCTACGCAGCACCCACCCATATAGCTGTTCATGGAGCTGAAGCTTCAAAAATGACTTTATGGGTGAAGTGAAACCGTGGCAAACAGGTCTTAAGTTGATTCTGGGGATCTGAGGCGAAACTGCCGCCGAAAGTCTCTCATTGTAGCAGCATCTTGTGCCGACGAAGCAACGAAAACAAAATGGACCTTGTGGGCCGGGAGAAACGGTCAAGCGCACACAGACACGAAGGCCTGCAGTGGATGGAATCCGACCTGATTTGTGCGCTGGCAGGCCGCAGTGGAATTTTTGGTTTGTTGAGTTTGCCCGCCCACGGGCTCATGCTGGACCGGCGTTGGCCCAAAAAAAACTTTGGAAAAAAAAACGTCTAAATACATTAAAAAACCTGCCTAACTGTAGTAAGTGTTGCTTCCCTTATAAAAAAAGATAATGATACGCTACAGGAGTCCGCGCCCCACGCCTCGCCCGCCCTCGCGCCATTGCTCGCTCTCGCACGCGCCCTCATCCACCTCGTCCGTCGTCGCGGAAGGAGAGGATAGGGAGGCCTACACATGCACCTGCGCTTGCTCCCCCATGCGCCTCACACTGCCAGCAAGAAGGGGAGGCCTGCGCCATCGCAGTTTCTCCCCACCAGGTAGGCCGTGTCCCCCGGCGACACTGTGTTTTAAGTGTTTCAGACGTTTTCAGACATGTTGCAAGCCTCTGTTTTAAGTGTTTCAAATGTTTCAGACATAAGTTTCAAGTGTTTTTATCTGGATGTTACATATGTTGCCATGGCTATACACACATGTTTCAAATGTTTCATATGTTTTTTAGATTTATGTTGCAAGTGTTTCATTATGATGTTACAAAAGTAGATCTAGATGTTGTATATGTTGCTTTGGCTATACACGCATGTTTCAAGTGTTTTATCTATTTTCAGACGTATGTTGCAAGTGTTTTATCTAGATGTTGCAAATGTATGGTCTGAATGTTTCAACTGTTTTAGGCGTATGTTGCAATTGTTTCATCTAAGTGTTGTAAAAGTAGATCGTAGGTGTGGAGGAAGCCTAAGCACCGACGCCAGGATCCACGACTCCAACTTGCCCGAATCCCACGGCGTGCACCGACGCCAGGATCTCCGTTTCGCCCGATCCCAATACTAGAACCACATCGGCTGCGCAACGACGCCTTGGTTGACAACTCCGTCTCGACTGAAAAACACACGCACACACACCCACTGACAATACCCCTCAGACGATTCTGCCTGAATCGACCGAGGGCTCGGGGCCTACACCCGTGAGTGCGCTCACGTGCACCCGCCGACGAAACGAAAACCTCCCCCGCTGGCAACACGAAAAACCCCCCGAACGATTCTGCCCGAATCACCCGGGGGCTTGGGGGCTACACCCGCGGGTGCGCTCGCGCACACTTGCCGTCAAGACAAAAATCCACCAGACGATTCTACCCGAATCGCCCGGGGACTCGGGGGCTCCTGTCGGGTTCATAAACTCGGGGTCCCTCGCGGACCGGCTTCTCAACAGAGGCACGGCCCGAGCAGACAACGCGCAAACACCTGGGCCGCCCCAGGTATCCAAACAACAGGCCAGAAGGGCGATCTAACCGCCGACCGGAAGGTCTAGCCGAGGAGGAATGGCACCCGTCTTCCGACTCCGGCCCACCTCTCCGATTGAGCGCCGCTTCGCCGATATCCAAATTTCACCTCCGGACGGCCTCTCCGATCGGAAGGCTCGCCAAAAACGCCGCTGACTCAACCCGCGTCTCCGACCGGGATACGGCAAACACACCGCTCACTACTCTTCTCTGGACCGACACGATCGAACCGATCGGAACCAACCGACCGGGACGCCTGCTTCGGTAAGGACCGAGGAACGAACGGAGAAAGCAAGGCGAGGCGCACAAGTCAAACCACAATACCGAGGTCCGTGACTCGAGCACTGCAAAATAAGATCTGCGACCTCCACGGCATGACAGAGCCTAAAACAGTGTTGTAGGCGCCGACGTTTTCCCCAACAGTATTGTGGGTGCCATTAACTCCCATACGGTAAGACCCCCCATGCCTTTGGGCATCAACAGCGTTATGGGCGCCGGTTTTTACCATACTAGGAGAACATGGTAAGACTTATCACATGCCTCTCAGGCATCAATAGTATAGCAGTGCCGACATCATCGCCATACTCGAACAAGACGACGTAACCTCCCACGTGCATCCCGACATCCAATGTTGTTGTGGGCGCCTACCATCACCACACTACCCTTGGCCAAATGGGCGACAAGGATTAGAAGCATACGAACTCTCTCCCTCTCACTTGTAAGGCTATCCCCTTCATCTATAAAAGGGGATGTGCTCTCTCCCAAGATTCATGTCATTACAGATTCATTAGATCGATCAAGTTCATCAAAGACAGTAACCGCTGAGTTCGAACCATGAGCACACGCTCGAACACTTAGTTCATAGCGGGGCTCCCGTCACTCTTGGCCCTTCCGGCAGGAGTCCGACCAGACCTCTTGTACCCCACATCTTTCTCCTTCTCGTTTGTAACCCAACTACAAACTTCGAGCACCTGGGCTCAGAAATAAAGTCACCGACCGACTCAAACTGGACGTAGGGTATGTTGCCTGAGTCAGTATAAACCCTGTGTCATTGAGTGCTAGGCCACCTCCGATCACAACGTACAGCAAAACTATAAATATTTACTTGTTGGTCACTTTCTGCACCGACAGAAGGTTGGTGACGACGTGCTAAAACAACTGCTTTTATTAGAAAAGGGAGGCACCTCAATAAAATCATTTTTGTACTGGTGAAAAATACTCATCAAAACTTGCCACCCTACATCATAGAGCATAGTTCAACGTGGAATGCAGGTCCCATGTTTTCTCATTAAAAACTATGCATTTCTACGTATTTTCAAGTACTCCCTCCATATTGGGGAATTCAGTTTGTTTTAGGGGTGGCAGAGTATTTTCAAATATTGAAGTCGTTTGAGCCGTTTGGTTCCTCCACTTGGACGAGAATGCCCCAGGGTCTTTGGCTCGTGTCATACTCATGCACGAGGAGCATTAAAACCGCTTCCCTTTGGTTGTCGTCGCCTCCGTTTCCTAAAAAAAAGATATCAGGCACGAGCGAAATCAAGCGTCGGACCAAACGAGCGCCACCAGATATCCTAAGTTCTGTTCGGCAGGACTAAAAAATATTATTTCAACTAATTATTATAAAAAAAAATACTATTCTAACATAATATAAACAGTAATTTCGTGAGGGACGGAACGGCTGGCCACGCCCCTAATTTCTGGCCATGCAAAAGTAAAAAAAAAAATCGAGCGGAAGAGAGCAGCGGCAGCAGTTGGGCACCCGCAACGGGCCGTTAGGACTGCCGATAGCGTGCCCACGTAGGACAGACAGAGTAGAAGAGAGAGAAAGTATTGCCGCTACGTCCTGCGTGTATCGTTTCACGCAGTTTCACGCTGAATGGGACCCACACCTTCCGTCTTCCCCCACGCGCTTGCGTCGCCGGCAAGCGAGGCAACGAGCGTGGTGCGTGGAGGAGCCTAGCCGTCGCCGTGAACAGGGAAGGGAGGAGCGCGGGCACCGACGACGGGCGAGGTCGGACGTGGCCGCCGGCGATGGTCGAGCTCCCACCCACCGCCACCGCCGAGTGATGCCCTCGCGCCGGCCGTGGACGGGGCTGGCGCAGCCGTCGAGTGCGGCCCCCATGCGGGCGAGGCCGTACGCAGACTCCGGTGTGCTCTCTATGCGGCCGGCGGAAGCCAACACCGACCAGGGTCAGGATGCGTATCAAATAGGCTGGGGAGGATCTAGAAGGATGGGAGGTAGAAGAAGATAGTCCAGGCGCGGGCGAGGCCTCCGCTGCCGTCGCCGGGCGCGGGCTCGACTGAGGTCGCCGCCGGATGCGGGCAAGGCCGAGGTCGCCGCCGCCGGATGCGGGCAAGGCGGCGGCCGCATCGAGCTCGGCTGGGCGCGCGAGGCGGCGCCTGCGACGCGCGGGCGAGCTCGGCCGGGGCGCGCGAGCGGGCAGCCGCGATGCGTAGGAGAGGTCGGCCGCGGCATCCAGGTGAGCTTGGCCGGGGCGGTGGCGCGGTGCACAGAGAGAAAAAGATGCGTGCGGCGAGTACTACTCGGGAAGAAGATAGGAGTGGGACGAGGACTTGGCTAGACGATGGATCAATAACAAAATTAGAGCGGGCCCCACCTAATTGCTGTCTATAGACTTTGATCAGTTATATATATAATAATATTAATATTTATAATATATAATTAGTATCATTAAATGGATCGTTGAATATAGTTTCGTAATAAACTTATTTGAAGATATAAATATTGAACGTATTTTATATAAATCTAGTTAAAGTTAAGAAAGTTTAACCAGCACGTATCCTATAACGTCATACCGATGGAGTAAGGGGGTGTTTAGTTCCTCCTCTTAAACTTTAGTCGATGTCCCATCGGATGTTTGAAAACATGCATGGAGTATTAAATATATAGACTAATTACGAAACTAATTGCACAGTTTGTGATTAATTTGCGAGACGAATCTTTTAAACCTAATTAGCCCACGATTTGACAATGGGGTGCTACAATAAACATGTGCTAATGATGGGTTAATTAGGCTTAATAAATTCGTCTTATGGAGTACTGATAGATTCTATAATTTATTTTTTTTATTAGTATCCAAACACCCCATACGATAGGTTCATGTGACACCTTCCGAATTTTAGTCACGAGATCCAAACACTCCCTAAGTCTTACAGAAAGCAAATTTCCTTTAACCACTACGAGTGCCTTTACCGAGAGAGTAAATAGTAGTAACAGCTTAGCCGAATTATCAGCTAAAATCTACAGTATTTTTCTGTTGTAACCCATCAGCCTTAGTCGGCCGGCTTTAATACCGCCGAACCGGCCGTCGCCGGCGGTTCATTCAATTTGTAAAACTGGCCGGCGGGGAGCGGGGAGCGGGGAGCGGGGCGTGAATGTATTTATCAGCGTGGCAGCGGTTCCAGACAGGTTGTAAAAGCGCCTCAGGCCTCAGCTAGCGCCTGGCGAGATGGGTGCGCCACGTACACGGCCTGTACGATGCAAGGGACAGGCATTCCATCACTCTGCAAAGGGTACGTACTCCTACAGAGTGTTGTGTCGTCGTACATGCGGCGCACTACCAAAATGTCACAGGACTTCTCCCTGGCGACACACATGGCGACACACAGAAGTTGCAGCATGCCGTCTGCTCCGACTGGAGTTGCAGCATGCCGTCTGCTCCGACTGTGTCGCCCGGGAGAAGTCCTGCTCGGCTGCTCCGACGCCGGCCACTCCTCGATGAGAGCGTGCGGCGGCCAGCCGTCCACGCCAGCTACCCTTTCCAGTTTCCACTCATCATCTCAGGTGCCCAGCTGTAAAAGTGAAGAACAGCCTGCTGCGGCCAGCGCGGTGCGCTAACGCTAGCGCTGCAGCAACAGCCAACGGGTCCTGACTGCTGTTCTGCGATTGTTCATCTCCTCTTCTCCAGTCGAGAGCAGAGAGTGAGCAGGAGAGACAGAGAGGCGCAGCGCCGTCACGAGACGGGACAGGGGATACAGCATGTGGGTCCGTTCACGTGCCCTTAATCGACATGATCCACTCCTTTTTTTTATTTAAAATAAGATTTTTTATCACAAATTCCTCTAGCATTTCTTCAAAACATCTAGATTACTCAGAGTTACTCCAAGCGAACAGGGCCCGTGGCTGTTGTAACGCAACGCGACCTGTGACATTTTGGTAGTGCGCCGCATGTACGACGACACAACACTACTGTAGGAGTACGTACCCTTTGCAGAGTGATGGAACGCCTGTCCCATGCATCGTACAGGCCGTGTACGTGGCGCACCCATCTCGCCAGGCGCTAGCTGAGGCCTGAGGCGAGGCGAATAGGCCAGTCGCCCGCAGATGCGATTCATTCACGCCCCGCTCCCCGCCGGCTACTTTTACAACCTGTCTGGAACCCCGCTGCCATGCTGATAAATACATTCAGTTGCCCGCCTCGAAGTCGACTTTTAGACAATTCAGACATTCAGACAATTCATTCAGTTGCCCGCCTCGAAGTCGACTTTGAGCTGTCTGATAAATACCCAACCACATAGGCATTTGCATGGATTTATTGCTACAGGTCCTGACCATCTATAATCACGACTTTGTTGCAACTAGCCCACTTTTGAGCGTTGGATGTGATTGCAGAATGCAACCGCTAGAAGATGAGGTCTTGGCGTGTCATCAATTGAACTAATGTCGTAATTGTGACCGTTGTTTCTGGTCCAGGCCCACACAGGTAGATCCATTTCCATCGGAACGGTTGGCTGAATAGCCAGTTTGTTTGTCCCCCTATTATTTGATTCGAGTAAAACATTTGAGCTCTTTTACAGTGGTTAGGGTAATTCTTGGTTCCTCTTAGTTCTAAGAGCATCTCCAAAATATCCTATTTTTCTTTCAAAATATGTTATTTTTCAACTCCCCAAAAGTATTGGAAGGAATAAACGGAGCTATCTTCAAGTGTTTCTAATAATTCACTCCCAAAACATCAAAATTATGGGCCATGTTTAGTTGGTGCCTGATTCGGCGTCGCCTGAATTGGCGAAGGTACAGTGCATTTTTGTTTTTATTTGGTAATAATTGTCTAAATATTGACTAATTAGATTCAAAACGTTCGTCTCGTAAAGTACAACTAAACTGTGCAATTAGTTTTTGATTTCATCAACATTTAGTACTCCATGCATGTACCGCAAATTTGATGTGACGGAAAATCTTTTTTTTTATAATGGCAAAGTTGATAATTTGGTGGAACTAAACAGGCCCATGGTCTCACGCACCATTTTGTTGCCGGCATTTCTTTTTCTAGCACGCGAGATCGTACAACCAAACAGGCGTTGCTTCTCTGTCGCCGGCGTCTCGCGCTGCTGGTTCTGCCAATCGTCAGCCCTGCAAGCAGCAGAGCAGCCGGCCAAGAGCATTACTTTAATACACATATATACACAGGATCAAATCTAATTTAATTTGGTAATGCCTATCTACTCTGCTTGGCCATGCGCCCATGCCCCAGCAGGCGGCGGCCAAACCGCTGCGCCCCGCCGCCGGACGTGAAGGAGAAGAGGTGGTATTTAATTCTGTTCTCCTTGGTGCACATATTGTCCCACCCGGCAACGGCGAGTATCCGCACGGCAAGGTCGTCATTGCTTCCGCTGCCAGAGAGATCGTGGCCAGTGACCAGGACGTATGTGCACAGTTCCCGGTGGTCGCTCTCGATTGTGTGGTGTTGGGGAAGAACGCGCAGTCCCCGGTCATGGGGTTGCACAGGCAGAGACTGGAGGGACGAGGGCATTCACTTCGTTCATTTGGTTGGTTTCAAAAGTCCAAATCAACTAAATAACGGTGTTTTTCTCTCACAAAAATCAGCACCACCAAAAAATTTAAACCAAAGACCAAGATCGACCAAATGAAACGGGCCCATTGCCGATGATTGCCCGCTGCCATGGCCTGCGGTAGTTCGTCCTTCGTCCATCGCGCGTGCCATGCGCGGCGAAAGACCGATGCGCGCCACTACGATGCGCGTATTTTTACGCGCGGAAGCGGCCGGTTTGTCAGGTGCCAAAAGATGGGGAAGGAATATGGGGTACACTTAGAGAAGAGTTTTTCTCTTTTTTCCAAAAAACATAGATGAGGAAGGAATATGGGGCACTCTGATGCTCTAAGCAAGTTATTAGCTCTAATTAATTTGATGAGTGAAAGGTTAGTATGGTAATTGGGGCTCCCCATACCCCTCCCCACACGCCACACCAACCCGCACGTGATGAGTCCGGCGACGCGAGCAGAATCCTCGACTCGAGGCTGCCCTGCCCTCGGCCCTAGCCGCAGCCTCCTCTCGCCATCGCCATCGCCGCTTGCGGCCGGGCGGCACGCCTCGCCAAAGACCGTCGCCCTCCCTCCCCGGCACCCCTCGCCCACGCCAAGATCCGAACCCGAACCCCATTACGGCGACGCTGAAGGACGCGGCTGGGTGCATAAGCCCTAGCGCCACTGGGCTTCTCGCCTCGCTTGCACCATTGCTGCCCATTGTGAATTCCCCAAAGTGATGATTGATAAGTAGGTGTCTTTCGAACATGGATGTCTTTAGGCGTCGGACTCGTTCCAAGTTGAGGGAAATAATTTTTGCTGTCAGCTCATGTTGTAATGGGTAAGCTTCTACCTCTAATTCAATAGCCTGAAAAAAAAAACAGTGCAATCACTTTATTTTTACTGATGGTTCACCAAATCATTATCAGTAACATTGGACATAACTAAAAGTACACAAACGGGTAATGCAGTATGTGTAAGTTCACTGTAAATGTGTTAAGACAACTCCATTATTAGTAAAATTTGGTAGTCGTAACTGGTAAGCAATCTGACATGCACGAATCAGAGAAATGAACAATAGATCAAGAAACACTGAAACTAATAGCTGACACATGGTGCACCAAACTTCGGTTACTTTACCACTGAAAAAACCAATACTAATTTGGCTATTTGCTAATCGATAAGGCTAATTAGAAAACCGGACACAATAGCAGACTGACAGTGCTTATCAGACATTTACAGTAGAGGCAAAATATCGAGCATGCACGGCTCGTGAAGCAGGCCCTGAATCCCGCACGCTCAACGAGGCGTGCGCTCAGCGCGTCGTAGCACCCAGCGCCTCCAGGACCCGTGGGAGCGCCGCCGCGAGTAGCTCCACCGGCCCAGGGTTGATGTTGGCGCCGCCGAATGTCAGACCGAGCGCGGGCACACCGAACGCAGGCGGCAGCAGGCAACACGCCGTATGCAGGCGGGGTCGGCGGCGGCGGGGGGGGCCGTGGAGCTGGTCCGCCTCTGCTAGGAACAGGCGTTGTCGGGCTTAGCCTCCCCGTCGTCCTCCTCCACGGTGTCGATCCCCGCCATGGTTGCTGCCCGGACCGCCGCGTCCACGAGCGCACCTCGCCGCCCGCACCCCCCGGCACTGGGGACGGCCACCGCCGCCACGAAGGGGAGCGCGGACGCCGCCGAGCCTGGATCTCGCCTCCTTCACCGCCATCGCCGGATCTACGCGGTGTCGTCGTTCGCCGGGGGCCGGTAAGGAGGGATCGCGTGCCCGGCGCCAGTAGCCTCCCCTAGCCCTAGCGGCGCCGCCCACCGCAGCAAGGAGACTCGGTGAGAAGAACAGAGAGACGACGACAGAGTGGCATGGTCTGAATTTGAGAAATACATGTGATAAACTATACTATTTCAATCATCCCTATACTATTCAAACATTATTTTTCTATTATAAATTTACCATTCTACCCTTAATTAATTACATAATTTTTTTTAAATAGAATGATTCCTACTTATTGTTTGCTAACATGATAACAGAGGCTAGGCCCTGTTCACTTATCTTATAATCCATCTTTTTTAGCTTGTTTTTTCAGCCGGAATAGTATTTTTCTCTCACAACAAATCAGCCGGAACAGTGTTTCGGCTTGTTTTTTCAGCGAAGCGAACGGGGCCTTAAGCACCAATAATTTGCAATGTACTACGGTGCTAACGTGGATAACATGATTCCTACTTATTGTTTGCTAACATGATAACAGAGGCTACTTAAGCACCAATAATTTGCAGTGTACTCCCTACATCTTGTAATATAGTGTATTCCAAAATTTTTAAGGTAACTTAAGGAAATCCTTAAATGACGCATGTACCCATAGATTAAACCCAATTAAGGTGTTTCTCTTCAGATTATGGTTTCCTTTTTAACAAACTTTGTCAAATCTAGACATTAACACCATATAGAATGCACTATATTTCAAACACAAATTTTAGAAGTCAGAATGCACTATATTTCGGATCTAATGGAGTAGGGACTAATTTTTATACAAATGCTTAATTTATTTATATAATAATATTCTCTTATTATTCACTTGCGTACTAATAGTTTGGAATTAATAATTTTTTATGAATTTTGCAAAGTTGCTCCCCTTAATGTAAAGTTTTGCATTTTTTTTTGTTGATGTGCTGTTGTCGTTCTTGTCACTATGCTGCACACACGCCGGCCTCTTCCATGTCGTGCCGCGCATGACCTCCACAGCAAGCCCACACGAGCTCCTCCACAACAAGCCCATGCCAGCTCCTCCGATCCATGGGGAGCCGAACGACAAGCTCCACAGCGCCGCAGATCTTGTCGAACCGAGGGAGACAAAACTTCTAGGGTTGCGGGAGTCTAGCGGAGGTGCTACCGGCGATGGTGATGGAGACCGAGTAGTAGGCGCCTTGGTCGATTCGTGTGGTTGCGGGAGAAGAACTTGTGTCCTTGATCTAGGGGCCATGGCTGTCGATCTGGTCCAAGCGAGAAAAAGGACCGTGGGCATGGCTTCCCATGCAATCCGAGGGAGAAAAAGAAAAGAAGAAAACAAAAAATAAATAAAATAATTTGGGTCCCGTATATTGCCATATTAGGGGAGGTTTATTGGTGATCTGATGTAGCATCTTTCTTAATAACCCACAAAAATAGTATCGGACCATCCTATTCGAAATAAAGTATTGAGGAGCTGCTGCTGGCGCTCTTAATGAGATGACTTTATCTGCACTCACACTACTACAACAAGATAGACAAATGTTTTTTACTTCCAGAGGTAGATAAACCGACCACACCTCTAATAAATTACCATTATTAATGTTCATTTAGGCCTCGTTTCGATGTTGCCGGATTCATCTTAATCCATATGTATTGGGAAGGAATTTAGTTGAAATTCCACTCTAACACATGTGGATTGATGCGAATCTCAATCCAAATAAAGCCTTACCGAGGCGGTCGATGTGTCCGTCTTTTTAGGACGGAGGTATAGTAGCAAAAACTGTCCATTGGGGGACAATCCTGTACTAGTAAAAACTAATATTTATCTCCGTAAAAAAGAATAATATTCATAATAGCAAATAAGTATTAATAGAAAAATCATGTAATATATTGTCATGGTATAAATTCATTGGGGGACATAAATATTCGTGCTAAACTTAAGTCAGACGTCACAGGAGCACGTCTAGTCGAGCCCAACGCTACAGTGTCGGGTCGCAGGAAATGTAAGGCCGGGAAAATGGTCGTGGGACGTCCCTTTCGTAGTCCGTCACGGGATATTTTGATCCCAATCCGCACAAGCAGGGCGGTTTATGGCACCTGTACAGCAGCGCCTCCCTGTCACCTTGCCGGCTAGAAAGACGAACACAGAGCAACAACCCATCAGACGATCGGTTGCCAAACGGGCACTGTTGGGTGGGCTGTGCTGGATAGCTCGAGCGACGGCCTTCACGGCGGCTTGATGACCCTGAAATCAGTGGCGGACAAATGGGAAAACTGCAGTGGGTCCTGGGAGGTCCGGCACCCTCCCAAACGCCCAAACCACGCACTGTTGCAGCATCCGTCCGTCTCTGCGATCTCCTGTCGGTTTTGATTAACATGCATGGCCACGAAAATCGCATCTTATTTTTACTTGGAAAAAAAGAAGAAGTGATTGAATCGCCAAGTCTATTTCGGATTTCCGGTGATGTTTTTAAGCCAAAAAAAAAGTTATGTGTGTATATCACACCTTATTAGTTTGATGAACAACCATCTTTTTGTCACTTGTTACATTTGGTTGGTTTCGGTAGGTCAAACCAAATAAACCAACAAATGTTTTCTTTTCTCTCACAACAAAATGCAAGTCTACCAATCCAAACCAAAGACCAAAGACTAAAGACCAACCAAATGAAATGAACGGCTGCTGTGTGTGCAAATGTTCGCAAAGCGACGCTTCTTAATTACTATCAGCAGCATCCATCCATCAGGCGGCTTGTCACTCGGCATATGACAGAGGCAAATAAGCAACGAATCAGCACTCGACGGCCGCCATCGATCCACGCACGTCACTACCGCTACATCGCTTACATCACAGTGCACCCGGCCGAGACCGGTGCCTCCACGGCACCACCCGTCAAGGCCGTGCCGCCGGTGCCCGCGTGGGGCGTGGCTGCCCATCGGCGACAGCCGCGTCCGGCCGGTCCGCCCGCAACCAACTCCCGGGTCCCGCGCGCGCGCTAGCTCTCTCTCTCTATCTCTCTCCACCACCTCACCTGCCGTCATGACGCCGCGCCGCGCGCCCACATGCAGACGCCGCGCAGGCGTGCGCACGCTCTGCCGCACCGGCACCGGCGCGCTCACACCGCCACACCCCCTCTATATATTCCGCTCCCCGCCCGCCTCTAGCTACAGCCATAAGCCATCCCGGCCAGCCGCAGCAGCAGCCCAAGCAAGCGCCCAACCCCAACCCAACCCGTGCAACTTCGTTCCTCTGCCATCTCCGGCGGCAGCGCGCCACGGATTCGAGGAGGAGGGCCATGGCTGTGTCCGCCGTGATGGTTGCGGTGGCGATGCTGATGATGTCGGCGGGGGTGGGCGGCGACTTCGCGGCGGACCAGGCGGAGTGCTCGGACACGCTGGTGGGGCTGGCGACGTGCCTGACGTACGTGCAGGAGCAGGCGACGGCGTCGGCGCCGACGCCCGACTGCTGCGCGGGGCTCAAGGCGGTGCTGCAGAGCAACCGCAAGTGCCTGTGCGTGCTGATCCAGGACCGTGACAACCCCAACCTGGGGCTCAAGCTCAACGTCACCAAGGCGCTCGGCCTCCCCGCCGTCTGCAACGCGCCCGCCAACATCTCCGACTGCCCCAGTACGTAATTTATTCACTGTTTCCTCTGTTCTAAATTACAGACGTATGAGCTTTTCTAGATTCATTCATGACTTTTTTGTAATAACAAAATTCTCTTCTTCTTAATAAAATACGGGGTACGAACCCGGTCGTGAAAAATTATTACAAGTGGATAGTTTACATGTGAAAATTGAAAGATAGGGTAATAAATGCATTAAGTGGAAGATGTTGTAACACTTATTGGGGGAGACGTTGTGACACTTAGTGCAGTATGATAGTACATGAATAGTTTATATGTGGAGATTGAAAGTTATTAGAATTTGATTTTATAAGATATATATATATATATATATATATATATATATATATATATATATATATATATATATATATATATATATATATATATATATATATATATATATAAGCTCGAGATAGCTTCACCTCCACTTTGTTAATTTTGCTAAGCCGAATACTACTAGGCCATACATAGATACAGTTGAAACATATGCATGCGGCCGCGTACGCCCATGTGTCAACCTAAGAAAATCGCCATTATTTTCTAGGAAAATAGGAGTAGAGAAATACGAATTTGGTGTAAATTGACCTTCTCTGCATATACTACACGTACTAGATCAGGGCAAAGCCCGACAGATCCTTTCCAGACGTGACGGCAGCTGTAGGCACCTCCCGGGCGTCACCTCGTACGACGAACGAGGAACACAACGCCGTGTCACGACAAAAGCCTAAGGACATCACATGAATTCCGTGTCCCATAGGAAACGGAAACAGTAGTATCTCGTGACCGACCCGGATTGTCTCGTGTGCAGTCTGCCGGAGCCCAAAGAGACGACTGTGGGAGAACGGAGAAGGCTCCAAACGCGCGGGGCTTCCTTGCGGGCGCACGGCAGTCGGCAGGCCACCCCGTGATCGGCGCCGGTTCGGTGTCACGCGTGGTGGTATCATTATGCGCCTGATCAGTGATCAGTCTGGCCACTTTGGGCTACCAGAAGACCCGGCCTGCCTAACACTCTGACAGGGACAAGTGTGGACTCCTGCCGATCCACACTCCACACTCGAGAGAGAGGAAAACAAAAGGAGAGACAAATCGAAGCAACAAGTCGGCAACAAAATGGAAAAGAATTGGATGCAGACGGTATCCAATTTTTTCTTCCCCAACAAAATGCACCTATGACCTAGCAGTGGCCTTTAGCTAGCTCGTTAGGCACGCCATTCCTTACTCAAAAAAAAACGTGGGAATAAATTAAACACACTGGTTCATACCGTGCTATGTTTTTCCTCGGATGCTATGCTGCAACCTGCAACTGACATGTGTTTTTGTTTTGTGGCGACGACGACACGGCAGGGCTGCTGAACCTGCCGCCGGACTCCAAGGACGCGCAGGTGTTCGAGCAGTACGCGAAGCAGGCAGCGGCACAGGGCAGCGCACCCAGTAAGTTCCACCAAACTACCCTTTTCACACCCAGTAGTGCTCTTGCTGTGTGTCTGTTCTTTTGGACCTCACTTTGCAGTTTGCACTTTTGTTTTCGACTGCAATTGCAATCATCATCATCATTGGTTATATTTATCTGACCCTGTCTAACGCACGCCTAACCGTGGTGCCCTCCAGGTGGCGGCGGCAGCGCGGCGCCCGCGACCGCGCAGAAGAACGGAGCGGCGGCAGGTCCGCGCAAGCGGTGGTTGGGAGTGGGAAGCAGGGTCGGTGATGGCGGCGCACGCGCGGTGGCGCTCGCACTCTTCGCCCCGCTCGCCGTGCCTTTCCTGATTCTGCTCGGATAGAGGCCCTGTTTCTTTCAGCTTTTTCGAGTCTCGCTTATAAGCTGAACAGGCTTATCTGATAAGCTACGATCTGAAGAATTTGCTGTCTAAATAAGATAGGCGTTTAGCTCTCCTGATTATTTCTGATAGATTATCTGTCCTGGATATAAATTGATCTATGTACCTCTGAGGCTGATAATATTTTTTTTTCGTCACACTGATCTGAAGGCAATGGTGCCAATATTTTTAAAGTTTCAGATAGCAATATGGTTCCATTAAGATAAAAAAAATGGCATGCGCTGCAGTGGGATGGAGCGGCAGCCGGCAGTGGGGATGGAGCGGCAGCCGGCAGTGGGGATGGAGCGGCAGCCGGCAGTGGGGATGGAGCCCTTGCTGGATTCGGAGCAGGCTGGCGCACCGGCGGATCCGGAGCCATATCCACCGCCCCGGAGCCGGATCCACCGCCTCCGTCTTGGATCTGCTGCGCTGCGTCGGAGTCGGATCCACCGCCGCCCTTGGGATCTGCCAGCGTCGAGTCGGATCCGCCGCTCTGCTTGATCGCCAAGGCCGAGGTCGGAACCGCCGCCTCCCAAAGACGGCGTCGCCACCGTTGGAGAAGGGGGACGGGCCTCGTGCGCCCGCCAGGAGACCCGCCTCGCTCTCGCCGGGGTGCCGCATGCCCGCCTCAGTCCCACCGGGGGCCGCGTGCTCGCCGGAGGGCCGCGCGCCCGCCGGGGGGGGGGCTGAGAGAGGGGAGGAAGGGGCGCCGGGAGGCGAGTAGACGTTGGGGAATGGGAGGCGGCGGCGGATCTGGAGAGAGGAGGGAGGGCCGGGCGAGCAGGCGATGGGGAATGGCAGGCGGCGCCGGGGAGGGAACGAACGGGAGCACGGAGGGAGGGCAGGGAGAGGAAAAGCCATCGCGATTTAGGAAAAGCGGGGTAAGGCTCGCGATTTCGAATACGTTGCGGGCGACGGGAGATCGCGGAAGCGCGTTCGCGACTGGACACTGATCGCAGGCCGTTTGTGCGGGATTACTTGCTTATTCCGCTCAGAAGCTGAGCATACGCTGCCCCAGACACGACCAGAGACAGAAGATTACGCGGCCGGCCGGAATCGATCCCGACGGTTTAGTTGCCGACTTGTGGTGTCCGTGCGTGCGTGCGTGCTTGGTGCTGTAATTTTCGTATTATTACGAGGAAAGAAGATACAACTTTGAATGAAAAAAGAGTGTCTTTGTGCAATTTTCTTTTCTATAACTTTAGTATAGAAATGTTTGTGCTACAGCTATGCAATACTCAAGACCTACCTAAACCAAAGCTTAGAAGACCACAACTACAATCTTTAACGTATACGACGACCAGAAGTTCCGGGGTTATTACAGTGGCGGCAGGGGACGTCACGTCACGTCACGTACGTCCGGCGGTAGGCCATGGCACATCCACCGATACGATCCCCTTTGGCCTTTTGTCACAGGGTTGGGATTGGTGGCCATAGAGGAGCCATTCTCACACACCGCCTCCTCATCCTTCTCGCTTGTGTCGCCGCGTGATCGGTGACAAATGAAGAAGTCCATTGCTGGCTAGCAGCGGTGCGAATGGCAGGGCGGTAGCAGTGTGCCTAGATCGAATGCCTGATCGCGAGTCGGAGCTGGCGAGACATCCCCAGATCTTCATCAAGACGCTGATGGGGAAGCACATCACGCTCCATGTCAAGAGTAGCGACACCATCGATTACGTCAAGGCCAATAATATCTAGGCCCACTGCATTACGTCCCCTCTCCCTTGGCGACTTTAGATTGGTCACTAAAAATTGAGTCTTTCGTGATCGTGATTGATAACAACTTCATAGTAGCCAGACTGATCACTATGTCCGATCTGGTAGGGTTTTAGTGCAGTTCTTGGACGCTAGGAGAGGGAAAGGATCTTGGGATAGTGACACATGGATGCAGTATGGAGCTTTTCTTAGAGCATTAGTGCTTGGTGCTTGGTTTCTACTAATAATAATGTATTTTGGGAAGCTTTATTTAGTCGAGCATGTGGCATCATGGAAGCTAAGGGAAGTTGGGGACTTGGGGTGGCTGCAGGAAGGGGACAAAACAAAGTGGCGACATGTACTAGCAGGCTAAGGGAATGAGCATCTGGGCTAATGCTTTGTTTAGATTCCAAGTTTTTTCACTCTCTCTCCGTCACATCAAATCTTTAGACACATGCATGGAGTATTAAATGTAGATAAAAAAATAACTAATTACACAGTTTGATTGTAAATTACGAGACGAATCTTTTGAGCCTAGTTAGGCCATGATTAGACAATAATTGTCAAATACAAACGAAAGTGCTACAGTGTCAAATTCTGATTCCTAACACTCATCTAAACAAGGCCTAAGCAGGGAAGTGCAGATAGTTTTTTTTTTTTTGAGCAACGGGAAGTGCAGATAGCTATTGGGCCTCAATCGAGAGAGTGTGACAAAAGAAAAAAAAAATCGGCTTCACACAACACAAGCCCAACAAGTTGTGGCTCTATGCCTCTATCCAGTCTGCACAAGCGGACGCGCACCCGTGCAGCGTGAGATGTGGCTTGCCGCTTGCGGGCCACGGTCCACGGGGGCATGGGGCATGGGGCATGGGGCAAGGCGTGTCGAGCGCTAGGGCCTGGGGAAGCATGCAGCTGCCGAGTGTCGAGCTCGGCGCATCGGGCTGTGAAGTCGTTTTCAGGCCTTCGGGCGAGCAGTGCGTCAAACAGGCCCTAAAAGCCTGGATGAAGTGGTCGAAACTGCTACCAGTATTGCGGCAAGCCAGAAAGCAAATAATATCCCCTCAAAAAAAACAAATAATAAGGCATGCAAATGTAATTTAGAATAGTTTAGTTGATCGACTCTCTGATTCAATATTTCACCCTCTTAGCAATTTTCTACATTCTACTATTTTTTTGAACCAAATCCTTCTCTAATGTTGGGAATTATGTTGAAGTCATGCATTATTATTACCAATTGACGCTAAACTATTGAATTTTGTGTATAGATTGCTCCCATAAAGTGCATTATCTATTGATTTAGTAGACTCGAATTGCGTATTTGTTTTTCATTACTTCCTTGTGACGTATTTTGCACCATTCTACTTCGTTTTTCCTTTTGAAACTGCTTTAAATGCATATATTTGCATAGTAATGAACTTATGGTGGTAATCGGTATAGTGTCTATTATGTTGAGCCCCCTCTACTATATTGTTTTCTGGATACTTTGTAATCGTGTAAGATCTGCATATATATGGAAAATGCAATAAGGTGTATTATAAAGACAAGTCTTTTAAGTCTAGGTAATCCTTTTAATTTGTTACATGGCTTGAGTTCAAATAATGTGAAATAATAAGATGGTGGGTCAGGGCTTACTTTTTGGACTCCTGTACCTACAGGTGGTATCTTGCCAATGTGCTGTATTAGGCATACCTTGGTGTCTAGAATTTTTGTTGTAATATATCGACTAGGAAACTAATCTATATAAACCAATTAGGTCAGAGCTCTATATTAGCCATACATCTCTGGACTATACAAAGAAGGGTGTAATAGACATCTCTAGTGCTCCTCAATATACTAGCACAAGCAATACAAACACCATCATACATCGGATGTAGGGTGTCTGCCTATAAACTACTATAAATCTATGTCTCTGGGCGTACTCTAGGTCTTCTAAGCGCAATACATCCCATAATTGTTGCCTGTGGTAACGCGATAGATAGTTTTGTTGCTCGAAGAAACTAGGGGTGAATTTGACCTGTAGGGCATCATTGAGGCACTTCATTTAATTTATATTGACAACGGAGGGCGTAATATTTATTGTACAACCAAGGAGTGAGAGAGGGAGAGGAAGTACCGGCTATCGGAGCACGGGAGAGACGAAGAAACCCCATAAGACCAACAAATGATCAGAAAAAAAACTATTAAAATGTTTGGGAATAACATGCAGCACATATTTTCTCTGTTTGAAAAAAATATTATCCTAGTTGTACCTTCATTCAATAAAACCGATCAAATTTATAGAAAACATCATCAATATTCGCATGACACTAAATATGTAAATAAAAAACAGTGAATCTAATGATATTTTTTAATATAAAAAAGTATTGGCATTTTTATATAAATAAATTTTCTTTATTAGTTTAAAATAGTTTGACTCGGTGTACGGGGGCGAACAGAAACAAACCTGATGGCCCATTTCCAAGGTCATTGTCATGTACTCCACTGTAGAATAACAGCTAAAGGTCTGGGCGGAAACTTAAACTTCAGGCGCACGCGTAATCCCACGCACAAATCATCGTCGCCTATTTTCGACGCAAAAATACAAAAAATAATCGTATTCTTCTGCGAACCAAACCAAGTACCAAACCCAACCCAGCCTACGCCAGCCAAGGCAAGCCGAGTCGCCCCAAATCATTCGTCTCCTTCCTCCCCTGCATTTGTTCGTTTGATTGATCGATTGATTGATTGGCGAGCAACAACTCCCACCACCCCGCAACCGCAGCAATCTCCCCCTCGCCAACTCCGTCTCGAGGAACCCATCCATTCGCCATTGCCGAGGAGGAGTTAGAGGAGGCCCGGTCGTCGCGTGAGGAGGCGTTCTGGATCTCGGATGGCGTCGGCCAAGTCGTCGCGGTCGCGGCCCGCGGGCCACTCGGGGGTGTTCCCCGTGGGCAGCGCCGCCGCGGTGGGGAGCGGGGGCGGCGGCGGCGGCGACGGCGGGGTGCAGCTCGCCGACAAGCTCAAGATCTTCAAGACCGACAACTTCGATCCCGACGCCTACGTGCAGTCCAAGTGCCAGACCATGAACGAGAAGGTGAGACTGCCTGCCTGCCATCTCTGATCCGGCCGCGTTGCGAGGTCCAGCTCGCCGTCTCCCATCCTGCTGCTGCGCCTGTTGTCAGGGTGGGTTGGACCGCGGGGGTGGTGGGGAGAGGTCTCATTTCGTTGTTGCATGGTGGGGTGTCTATTGGAGTAGGCGAATGTGATCTGTGGGGGCAGTGGTTGGTGTTGGAATTCAGGCGAATTGCGCAACAGGGGGTGATTCTGTTCTCTGGACGATTGGTGATTCAGGGAATGCACTTCGACATTTTGCAGGAGGGTGCTTGATGGACATCTCAATGTGTGTGTGTGTTCTTAGCGCAATGGGTACTTTGCAGTGAAAAAATGATCTGGCATAACTTGTGGGGATCATATCGGAATTTGGATGCTCCACTCATCTAGAGGAAGAATTTTTATAAAAAAAGGGTGTACCCAGTGCAGAGAGCTCCCGCTCTGTGCGGGGTCTGGGGAAGGGTGTTAGTGGCAAGCCTTACGCTCGCCTGTGCAATGCGAGGAGACCGCGACTCGAACCCGGGACCTTCCGGTCACAGGCGGTAAGACTCTACTGCTTGCACCAGGCGGTCACAGGGAAGGGTGTCTGGGGAAGAATTTTTATACTGGTGGCAATTTTTTTTTCTGTTTATTGTGTTGTGTGTTCAAATTAGAAAACTGAGTATGTCCCAAACAACGGAGTATTGCCTTATGATTTTATCTGCACATTTGAGTACAAGCCAGGGATTTTGAAATACTTGAGTTTACGCTTGGATATGCTGCCACTCTTCAGTTTGCATCATGATATTGTTATGTGTCGGGTTTTACTTAGAAATGAAATGTGGTTATGTTTATGCTGCCATTTAGAAATGAAATGCGGTTATATTCAATTTTCTGGTGGACATGGGGAATTCATGCCATTGCTTTTGGAAATAGTGCATTTCGAGTTTGGTATATGGCTATTGCTACAGAAGTTTTGAGTCCATACCTAATTATGATGATCAGAGCAATTAAAGGGACCATGACCATGCTAAGACATCTCTGTGTTCTAAATACATTGCTTTTTTGGTGATAGAAAAAATGGTGTTTTGTTCTTTTGGCATCATTTGCAGCTTGAAAAGCTACTCAATTTAAAGAATTTGCCCTTGCATGCTATATTAATTGAGTTAGGGTTTTTAGTTTTGTGGTAGCTTTTGAGTAAACCATTGGGAATGCAACAGATTTTGTATCATGTGTTTTCTCTATTCCTCACTAAGGGTGTTACTTCAATGTTTGCTTTTTGTGGCAACTGGGATAACTTCCCTCCAGCCTAACAAGATCCATGCAAGTTTAGAAATTTTTAACTTTTGGATCTACAGCCATCCCTTTGTAGGAGTCTGAGTATTGTACATCTCTTGTTTGAATTGTATGAAAGGCTGCTGATCTTTTTTGGTTTTGGCATTTCAGCAAAATTCCTATTTTTTTTTTCTGGTTTAGTATAACCACTGTGTAATATTCCTAATTTGTTCTTGCTAAAAAAATAAAATCTCTTCATTTGACTTTCATGTTTGGACAGTGGATTTGGTTCATGAGAATAATTTGGACTGAATTTCTCACTTTCCATAGCTTTTAAATTTGTCATATTTCAATATCTGGGATGCAGATATGTAGTAATGCATTTCCATGGATTTTTTATGGATTCTTTATAATGCACTAGCTAATGCTATTTTCTGAGGCATGATGACATTGGCATTGGTCTTTTTACTCTCTTGGCATTTCACAATTTTGTTTCTTAAGACATCTGCCCTACTCTCCTAGTTATCTGCTTATTGTTGTTTCGTATGCTGCTGACATTGTTGAAGTGTTGAATTCCACCTGAGCGATCAGTATATTGTTAGAGTGTGCACCAGAAATAACTGACAAGAAAACCAAATTCATTGCAGGAAATAAGACATTTGTGTTCTTATCTCCAAGACCTAAAGAAGGCTTCAGCTGAAGAGATGCATGAAGTGTTTATGCAAATTATGCTGCATTTATCAGGTCTGGCATTCACCTCTTCTGCAAAATTTCCTTAAATGTGTTGTGCTATTTAGGGATGGCAACGGGTTGGGTTAGATATGGGTGCATTAAACAGCCCTCCACCACAAATCTTGGGACATAAAACCAAGCACGCACCTGCAACACCCAAACCCATGGCTAATAAGCACTTGAGATCCAGTTGTCACCCGATGGCTCTCACCGCAGCAAGAGAAACTCCCCTCAAAAGGGTGACACAAATGCAATAAATTCAAGCAATCCATTCAGCCAAGCAACGAATACATACAAGAAACTAGGGCATCCATCAAACAGACAGAATTGATTAATCATGGATCTGACTGGTTGCCATGACTGCCCTCGCTGTCCTCAGCACCTCATGCGGTTGCCATCAATGCCGTAGCCATGGTTGCGAATGAGCCTGCGGCCATGGTGGCTATGGAGTGGCCAGAATAGGGAGGTCAGGAGGGGGCACAGTGGATGGTGAGGTCGATAGGGGGCGCAGTGGACTGGGAGGATGTGAGTGGACCTCAACCATGTTGCTGAAGGGAGGCGAGCAGCGACATTGCTGGTGAACAGTGCATGGCATTGTGTAGTATCTTTTTATTATCATTTATTTTTCTTTCGCATAACAGCTCTTAACCATCATCATGCTGAATGCTGCCTACAGAAACAGCTATTAATTTTTTAGTAATTGAGGGCTATTCAAATCTTTTTCTTTATGAGTTGAATTATTTAATCCATTAAACCAATGCTTATGAAAAGGTATTTGCCTACTATATTGTTGTGTTGATAATATCTTTGTCCTCTCATTCATATGTATATCTGGTTTTGTTTCTCTCAAATGCCTTGACAATTCCAAAGATTATTTCCTTATCTAGTATTAGCATACCTGTTTTTATTGATTGAGGGTTGTATCAATGTTATCTTTTTATATTCGCCCTGAACTTTTCTTCTTTAGTGTCTAGTTTGTGACATGTGAAATCAAAGTTTGCTTTGTACCATTGTGGGACATCCTTTGCTCAAATAATTACTTCATATGGATTTTCTTGTCATCAGAACATCTAAGGAGATATCAGACCTTGAAGGGGAGCTACTGTCAATTAGAAATCTGCTTAATACACAGGCAGCTTTAATTCACGGTCTATCTGAAGGAGTTCAGATAGATTCATTGACTTCAGGCCCTGAAGGTTCTGCAGAAGATGACATATCCAATGTTGAAGATCAGGAGCCTTCAGAAATACAGAAATGGTCTGCAGATTTCCCTGACATGCTTGATGTTTTGCTAGCTGAACGAAGAGTGGATGAAGCACTGGATGCACTGGATGAAGCAGAACGGGTTGCTGTTGATGCAAAACGAAAACAGACTCTAACTGCAGCTGAAGTTTCGGCTTTGAAAAGATCCGTCTCTGATAATCGTCAGAGGCTGGCAGATCAGCTTGCTGAAGCTGCTTGTCAGTCTTCCACTCGTGGTATTGAGCTTCGAGCTGCGGCTTCTGCCCTCAAAAGACTTGGTGATGGCCCCCGAGCTCACAGCCTCTTACTCAGTGCACATAATCAAAGGCTTCAATGCAATATGCAAACTATACATCCATCTAGCACGTCATATGGTGGAGCATACACTGCAGCACTTGCTCAACAAGTTTTTTCAGTCATAGCTCAGGCACTCAGTGACTCTGTGGATGTCTTTGGTGACGAGTCATGTTACGCATCTGAACTGGTAACATGGGCTACCAAGCAGGTTATGTCCTTTGCGCTCCTGGTAAAGAGGCATGTGTTGTCCTCTTGTGCAGCTGCTGGAGGCTTGAGCGCAGCTGCAGAATGTGTTCAGATATCACTTGGCCATTGTTCTTTGCTGGAAGCTCGTGGTCTGTCTGTTTCATCTGTTCTCCTCAAACAATTCAAGCCCAGTCTTGAGCAAGCATTAGATGCTAACTTGAGGAGAATCGAGGAGAGTACTGCTGCACTAGCCGCAGCTGATAACTGGATACTCACATATCCCACAACTGGTATTCGTCCATTAATTAGATCGTCTGCTGCTAATTTGGCACTTCAGCCAAAGCTCTCTAGCAGCGCACACCGTTTCAATTCAATGGTTCAGGTAATGGTTACCTCTTATCGTTAAATTACAAGAACGAATCTATCTTTTTGTTGTGTCCAGACAGATGATAATAATCTTTTTTAAAATCTTGTACCAACAAAGATACTGTTTGGTTCTCTAAAATGTAACACAACCACATTACAGAGAGTATGCATTACTGTTACACTTTTTTGCTTCCTACTGTATGTAATCAATGTTGCCTGAATCCATTTCCAATTCTAAACACAGATCGCAATCAAGCATCCTAGCTCCGATTACAGTGTTATATGGCATGGCATAGCGACGTGTCTATGACCAAATATTTCTTTTGCCACTACCTCAGGCGTCCTTTTGAACTCCATCTTTGTTTCCTGTTCTTACTTGCATTGTCTGTTGAACTTATGTTCTCATCAAAGATGCAAGATTCACCAAATGTTGCATTAATTTCTCAGAAAGTCCTCAGATGGCCTTTTTCTCCTGTCCTTTTTATGTATTTCAGACTAGTTATAGTGTGTTGAACTGATACAGTAGGTGTGCAATCACTAGAATGATTGATGATGCCAGCAGAGCTGTCTTGAATCACTAGTTGAATCATGAAAGTTTTGCTTAAACTTGAAACAGAATTTTCCTTGTCCTCACTTTTGCATTCAAGAAATATTTGCTAGACACTACTTCCATTGCAGTCAGCTTCTTCGGAAGTGATGAATAGCTTGTATCTTGGCTCTATACTAAGCCTGTCTTGTTGAATTTCAGGATTTCTTTGAGGACGTTGCACCACTACTTAGCTTGCAATTAGGTGGTTCAACAATGGACGGGATCACACAAATTTTCAATTCATATGTAAATTTGCTTATAAGTGCTTTACCTGGTTCCATGGATGATGAAGCTAACTTAGATGGTTTAGGTCATAAGATTGTTAGAATGGCAGAGACTGAAGAGCAGCAGTTAGCTTTATTAGCTAATGCATCTCTACTAGCTGAGGAGTTACTACCTAGAGCAGCTATGAAGTTATCGTCAATAAACCAGTCTATGGATGATTTGCGTAAAAGAGGAACAGATAAACAAAATCGTGTGCCTGAGCAACGTGAATGGAAAAGAAAACTACAAAGAATGGTGGACAGGTTGAGAGATAGTTTTTGCAGGCAGCATGCTCTTGAACTTATATTTACAGATGAGGGTGATACTCATCTCAGCGCAGAAATGTATATCAGCATGGACAATACTGTTGAAGAACCAGAGTGGGTTCCATCTCCAATTTTCCAGGTACTTGGAATCAATCGTTTGGGTGTTTCTCATGTAAATACCTGGGATTTTGGATAATTTCAGATTATTAACATATGCTTTTGTCCTTCTAATTCCCCTTCCAAACTAACGTCTCAGTCTATAAGATACCAACTTCAAGACCATTGTACATCTTTTCATTCTGTTGCTTGGAAACCTTTGTGTATTATTATAACCAGTCATTTTATCATGATCATATACCTAAAAGAGGACATTAGGGACTAAATTAATTGAGCATATGGACAAAAGTGAATGCTTTTGGTAACCATGGTGTTTAAGTCACTAGGATGGATGGGTTTCATGTAGAATTCTGAAAGAGAAGCTTATATTACCCACCTTAATTTTGACGACTCTTCTAGTTGAACCCTGGAATATGTTTAAAAAAAAAAAATCATATTAGCACAATTTTAATAGCCCAATGTTGCACTATCAAAATTTGAGTAGCATAGTCACACAAAAAAAGAATAGGTAAAAAGGGGTCATATGGACTTGCCACTTTGATAAATAGGCCTTCTCTGTTGCTTACATGCTTCATATTGGATGTAATTTGTTAAGATAGCAGGTTTCATGGCGAAGATTCTTTTGTCAAAACGAGTTGTTTTTGTTTGCATGGGGCAAGCGTGTCATAGATAATACTATAGTCTTTGGATAAATGTCATCTGCTGTTTATTGCAGGAACTGTATGCAAAGTTAAACAGGATGGCAAGCGTTGCTGCAGAAATGTTTGTTGGTAGAGAAAGATTTGCTACTTTGCTAATGATGCGCCTCACTGAGACAGTCATACTGTGGCTCTCAGAGGACCAGGCCTTCTGGGAAGAGATTGAACAGGGAGCAAAACCTTTAGGCCCCCTAGGTCTGCAACAGGTAAGCCCCTTTACTCCTTTTTATTTTATTTACTTCGCCAACTGTTATTTTTCAAATTTTCCATTCTTTGCAGTTCTACCTGGACATGCAATTTGTCATCATATTTGGGCAAGGTCGTTTTCTCTCTAGACATGTACATCAAATCATTTTGGACATCATTGATAGAGCAATGGCTGCATTTTCTGCTACTGGAATGAATCCTGATAGGTACAATGCTTCTCACGTTTGCCCTTCTTTTGGTTCAGAATTAAATGCTGATTCTTTTATTTCCATACTTAAAAAATTGCTAATTTTCATTATGTAAATTTGTTGTATTTTGCCTTGTATAATTTGGATTACACCGATGTTTCTCTCTCTAGAAAACAAGAGGATGAAGAATAAGTTATAACTTGGGTTATATGTCCCTGTAGGCTGTAGCCTGCTGCCCTCTGTAGCCTACAGTAATTGCAACTGGCAGCCGGTAGTAACCTAAACAAATTGCCCTACTAGGATGGTTTTGACTTTTGAGAAAAATGGCTATAAGAGAAGACCTCGATAATTATTCAAATAGCTTTCAGAAAATGAAAAAGAATGTACGAAGCAATCTCTTAAACTTCAGCTAACTGATACCAAACATCTACCTTTTGAATTCATTGTTAGCTGCTGCATGGTTTTTAAGGTGGTAAGGCGTGGCGTGGCGACATACCGCCTCATAATGCCTAGGGGCCTTCATAAGGCGAGGTTAGGCGATGCCTTACCATCCTAAGAAATAGGAAAATAACAGCAGGGAGGAAAGAAAAAGGAAAAAGAAAAAGAAAAACCAGAAAAGGGCAAATGAAAAGAGTGATTGGCTGAGCTTGCCCATGAGGTCCCTTCCATACATATCCCTTCTCAGGTCACAGAGACAGGGATGCACACTCCCATGTCCATGCACGCCGCCTGGGCCTGGCTCTCTGCTTCTCTCTCATGTAGGTGCAGCGCCACCGCATCTCCCATGCTCCTCTCACTCGCGCGCGGGCAGCCTGCCCTCTGCTCATCTGCGGCTCCGCTCCTTCCCTCTCTCTTGCTGCTGCTCCCTCAGATCGACCTCTGTTGTGTCCCCCTTCTGGATCAGCCGCCGCCGCTGCAGATGATCCAGGCGGTGCTGCGCACTGGTTGCCGGCTCCTGATTTGGTGGGGATGAGAGAGGAGGTGGCTCAATGGTCTTGCTGGTTGGTTCCATATATCGTTTTCCTCTCTTTCACCTCCAGTCTCTTTGGATCTCTCACTACTTTTGGCTGGGTGGCGGGACGCCTTGCTCCCTGCGAGCGCCTCATCATCTAGGCACCTGATGCTTTAGAAACACTGAGCTGCTGTACTTGAACACTAACAAAGGCATCCTACCTACCCTTAGTTCAGTCATACTTCTGAAAAGTCTTGCAAGGATTCCCTCACATGTTTCTTGATACATGAGGCTGTGCCGCTGAGGTAGTTTCTAACAGAGCTACAGCTGGTTTTCTCTTGCCCATGAGGCCATGAGGGAGTTTCTCACAGATTTTTGCTTCTACTATCAACAAACCAACATTCTTGCTTTTTTGCAGTGTCCTTCCGGGCGACGATTGGTTCATGGATGTCTCCCAAGAAGTTGTCAGCATGATCAGTGGAAGGGGTAGAGCTGCCAATGGTGACAGGGAAGTGAACAGCCCAACGGCCTCAGTTTCAGCGCACTCCATGTCATCGTTCAAATCCCACGGCAGCTCCTAGTTTGCAAGTTGGCGTTTTTTGTAGGCAGATCATTGTATAATAATCAATAGTATATTCTTTCAACCTATTCCTCCACTCATTTGTTTTTTTCTTCTTCCTTTTCTTTTTCAAAACTTTTTGTGCTAGTATTAGCATAGAGGGATAATTGTTTGACCTAGGAAAATAAAGCTTGAGTCATTTTGTTTTAGAGAACTGAGGCCTTCATGTGTTGCATGGCCGTATGGCATGAGATCTGCACCTATCTGTATCATTCTTTCATCAGTTTTTACTTGCCAGTTTGCCACATTACATTTCATGGATACAGGATTCTGCGCTTGAAGATGTTTGAAAAGTGTTTTTTGGACAACTCTTTTCGATCTTCATGAACATTGTCAGTGCAGCATATGGCTTCATATGCTCACTGAAGTTTGGCGGCTATTCGTTCACGTTTCATGAAAAATTTTGACACCCAACTGACACAGTTCGACCAAGATCCTGCCCACTTGAGAACATGGTGGGAAGAGACCATGCCCAAGGTCGCAAAAGAAGAAAGAAGACGCTTCAACAGTTTGGTGATTTACACATGCTGGAATATTTGGAAGGAGAGAAATAGAAGAATTTTCAAGAATGCCCAGGAATTGGCTTTACATGTTGCCAAGAGTCGAGGAAGACACTGCACAAAGGAAAAGGGCTTTACAAAGGAAAGGCTAGCAAGCTAGGATTCACGCTATCAGTGTTTGATGATTTTTTTTTCCTCCTTTGCCTCCCCTTTCTGCTGAACTAAGACCTGTGCATAAAACTTTTCTCTCCTTCCTTAACTGAAAGGCAGAGCTCTATCCCCCTCAGGACAGTACTCAGCAAAATCTGCATATGAACATCTCTTTCAAGGATCAATTCTATTTAGACCTTGGAATGGATTTGGAAGACGTGGGCCCCCGGAAAATGCAAGTTCTTTTTATGGTTAGTCGAACATAACAGGTGTTGGACGGCTAATCGTCTTACTCGTCGAGGCCTGCCCTGTCCAGAACGTTGTTCTTTATGCGATCAGGAGCAAGAGACAATTAACCATCTTCTAGTATCCTGTCCCTTTGCAAGGCAATACTGGTATTCCCTGCTATGTCAGGTTGGGTTGCAACAATTCGCTCCTCAGGCAACTGATATGGTGTTCGATGATTGGTGGGACAGATTGTGGCATGCTGCTCCGGAACAGCAAAAGAAAGGTCTCAATTCTCTGGTTGTTTTAGGTGCTTGGGTTCTTTGGACTCACCGCAATTTGTGTGTTTTTGACGGAGCTGCTCATAGCATTGCAAGGGCTCTTAATGTTAGCAGCGAGGAACGACGTCTTTGAGAGATAGTAGGCGCACAAAGCCTCTCTTCCTTGATTACCCGGCACTTTTGCCTTAGAGTGGCCTAGTTATTGGTTTTGTGGTCGTCTTTTTATATTTATCAGGCGAAAATGTAATCTAAAATTTTAGCTTGATGTGTATAGAGTGTGTGTGGGTGTTTGGGTTCTTGTCCTATATTTTCTTCTTAATATAACGAAGCGCAACTCTCCTGCATTTTCGGAAAAAAGAGCTCTTACTGTTTGTTTTTGTTTAAAAAAAGAATGGTACAAGGCGCATCGACGGCGCTGGTGGAGGTGAAGCTGCTGATGGCCGAGCAGCTGGCGCGCAGGCAGGCCGCGGCCGGCGCCACCGGGGAGCACTGGTCCTTCGCGTACGCCATGCTGCGGCGCGTCTCCCGCAGTTTCGCGCTCCTCATCCAGCAGCTCACCGAGGCAGAGCTCCGCAACGCCGTACGCCGGCGCCCTGCCCTGCCCTGCCCTGTCCTTGGGCGGGCTAGCTTCGCTTCCGTTCTCATCCAGCGCTGATGCCTCGTGCTCTCTTGTGCAGGTCTGCGTCTTCTACCTGTGCTCCGTGCGCTCTCGACACTGTCGGTAAGCACAACAATTTCTTTCTTCACTCAACACTGCTACTCATCTTGTGAGAAACGTACATATAGTTAGTATAATGGGACTTTTTTTTTCCCCCGGAAATGGTTCTTTTTAATTTGGGCCCCTTCCAGGACTTGGATTTCCCAAATCCAAAAGAGAAAAACGAACACATGGTGGAATTTTTTATAGTATGGTTTTCCTTGTTGAGATGTATTTTGACACATGAATTTTTCAAATTTTCACTCATGGTGCCTGTAGAACGTAATTCCTCGGTTCTAAATTATAAGTCGTTCTGACTTGTTCTAGATACGTAGTTTTGGCTATGCACTAAATATATATTATGTGTAGATATGTTGCAGAAACTATGTATCTAGAAAAATCAGAACGACTTATAATTTAAAATGGAGAGATTAGCTAAGTTACGTTTACCGAAGTTGAGGGGCACACGGAAATTTATGTAGTTGACAAGTGTGATTGACAAAGTACGGAGTATTTGTTGTCTAACATGTCTACTTTCGTTTCAGATGGAGTGCAGAAGACGACACTATATAGGCTGCAGTTGTTACGGCTGCAATCATAGTTCTGGGATCGGTACATGAACATGAGCCATCCGTTGAAGCAGAGCGGTGGCGTCTGATGGGGGATGTGCCCTGTAGCCACCGGCAAGATCATGGAATGGGAGATGTGAGGGCTAGGGTGTGTGGGTAGTAGCCCAACAAGAAAAGGTCGGCACACAGAGATGAGCTCACCACCATGGCTCCCCACCTCGACTCGCCACATGCGCCGACCCCGCCCCCCCTGCGCGCTTCCCCAAGGACCACGTGCCCCCGCACTCGAGGCACTGGGAGCGGAGGAGCAACAGGGGTCGAGGACACGCCTCATCGTGATCGAAGTCACATCCCGTGAGACTACACGGTCAATGACATGTGCGCGATTCAAGAAGTATAACTCCTTCATCAGCGTCAAAAGGAGCATAAAGCATGACATCATTTTTTCGATAAAGCTAGCGTCTGAACCTACGGGACCAGGCCTGCGTCCAGACACAGCTCCCGCGCCCCCCGTGCCCACATCGCATTTCACGCGTCCGTCCTGTTCCCAACCAGCGCCAGCGCCCAGCACGGCAGAATCATGCCCCAGCGCCCATCCCGTGTCCGCACGGCGTAACCGCCCACCTGCCCCGCTTGCGGATGCGTGCCGTGGAGGCGTCTACAGGCCTCAGGCGCCATCACGTGAACCACGGCAGCGCACCAGCAGTAATAGGCGGACAACGGCCTGCAACACAAGATCTACTTTTGAAACATCCAGATAAAACATTTTGACATATGCCTGAAAACAGATGAAACACTTGAACATGCGTGTATAGCCATTGCAACATGTGCAAACACCAGATCAACTTTTAAAACATCCAGGTGAAACATTTAAAACGAATGCTTAAAACACCTGAAACACTTGAAACATAGGATTGCAACATGAGTATATTGACATTGCAACATATGCAACATCCCATATTGTCTTTTACAACAAATGCCTGAAACACTTCAAACACTACGTCGCCGGCATCCATGGCCTACCTAGTGGGGGACTACGGTAACCAGTAAGCTCAGGTCTAGAGGGAAAGTCGAGAGCAAACGGCCCAGCGTGCGCAGGCCTCCCCTTCCTGCCGCGGGAGACAAAGTCCGAACCGGCGAGGTGGACGGGGGCGCGCCGGTGAATATGCGCGAGGCGCGGTAGGGGAAGGGCGATGCATGCGCGGGGGACGGACATGCAGTGGGGAACAGGATGCGGCGGGGCAGAGTGCGGCGGCGGATGCGCGGTGATGCCCCGACAGCCAGATGCGAGTGCGATGGGGAAGAGCACGCCTGTTGGGTTTCTGCTGCGCAGGCCCATGGAGATAGCGTCCGGATGGGGGTGGACGCTCGTGGCCAAGTATTAGCGATTTTTTTTGCTGGTTTAGAACCGCACTCTACCAAACCCGTATATCTAAGAGCACTCTATCATTGTCGAATCATGGCTATAACCGACAGTGATAAGTGGACTATCGCTGTCGGTTCGTGGCCACAACCACCAGTATCATGAACCAGCAGTGATAGTCCATCTATCACTGTCAGTTTGTGGCTTGTACCGCTAGTGATAGGGTGTTTTGTAAAAAGAAATCATAATTTTTTCATGTGATGTCGGATCAAGATAAAGTTTATATCAAAATTGTATAGTTCAAAGAGAGATATAACTTTTTAGTTGACAACTTTTAATTTGAGATGGTTTACATGTCGAAATTTTCAATAAAATTTCTTGGATTTGAGATGGTTAATAATGTTGAATGAAGACAAAGTTAACAACAAAGTTATAGTACTCAATGAGATTGGTAACTTTTCTGTTAACAACTTTTTCATTTGAGATTGTTTAGAGTGTCAAATATAAAACATAAGATTAGAAATTGTGTAGTTAAAAGAATAACATCAGTTGTGTACTCACATGTGTCACGTAACTCTACTGGTATGGACGCTCGAGAGAACGCGACTGTTAAGGTCTTGAGATCAAACCATGTAAACACATACTTTCGATGTTTTATCACTTATTTATGACTTCAGCTCATTGTAAGGGGTCGGAGCCGAAAAAGATGACTTCTCCAGGCTCCTCCTCACAAATCTAATACAAATTATTAAAAAAACTGCTACTGAAGCCATTTTTGCCGAATGTTTGAAAAAATGGCTTCAGGTCTACCAAATGGGGTAGAAGCCATATTTCTATGAGAAGCCGGAATCAGAGCCCTACAAAACGGGCCTAAAATTGTTAGGCAGCAATACTGTAAAAGCTAGGTGTAAGTGTGCAACGACCAACATCCTCTCGTCGGCGGTGAGCTCACCAAAGGAAAAAAGGGAGGCCATATCTGAGGGACCTAAGGGGCTCAGGCTTTGGTGACAGTGTGACAGACAAGAACTTCTGTGGCGTCTCGGAAAGAGAAAAGGTTCCATATGGCATGCTAAGATTCGCAAAGATGATGATAGGATTGAAAAGGGAAGATCTTAGCAGCCATGTTCCTGTAAGGGAACTAGATCGTAAAGTTATATTTTATAATGTTCACTATAGGAATGTAAATGTTTTCAGAACGGGAACACGAATGTTTTCAGATTAATCACTACTGGAATCTGGCTTTTTTCTGTGGGTGCAAAAACACACAAAAAAATGCGAATACCGTCAGAAAAATATTTTTCTGACGGTGTACCCTCAGAAAAATACCCACAGAAATATAATGACAGAAAAATTCAATTATTCTGTGTGTTCACCGTCAGAAATAATTTTTCTGTGGGTATTACACGCACAGAAAAATTGCGTTCGCCCAGATTAAAACTAATTTTTCTGTGTGTTAATCCACATAGAAAAAAGAAATAAACGCACAGAAAAACTCGTTTTTTTCTGTCGGTCTAGGTAAACTCACAGAAAAATTCATTTCGCCCAGATTAAAAAAAATATTTGTGTAACCATACAGTACTTTCTGTACATGACCAACAAGATTTCATTCAAATAATACACAAATCAGTAGTTCATCATGAAACACAAAATTTGCTCCATACATTTTATTTGAAATCTATGCAAAATTTGTCAACTGTTGCAAAATTTTAACAGCATTTGCACCAAAATCCATAGAAACACATTTCATTTCAACAATTCTGGCAGCAGCATGTGTTGCTGCCGTTTCACCGACAGACGTAGCCGTAGGCGCTGCTTGTGGAGTTGAGGCACTGGCTGTTCTTGCTGACATAGCCGAAGTTGTACCGCTTCACTTCCGCCGCACACAAGGATTGTTGAGCGTCCAGTCCAAGACAGCGGATAGAATCAATAATTTGTGAGAAAAAAAAGGAACAATAAATTGCACAATTTAGCACAGAGCACAGAAGCAGAAACTAATGGAGCAACACACGTGACACATTAGGGGGAAGAAAAACATCAATCCACCAGCACCGCATATCAGGACGCTGCCCAAAATCCTAATAACGAGAGAAAATTCCTGAACGCAAGCAGAGGGTGGCAAGCTTCAATCAAAGACAGGCAATACAGATCAGCAGACAAGCATCTAAATTAGGCAAAGCCTTATAATTTAGGATTAAAAAGAAAAACCAATACAGCTTTGGAAATTGACAGATGTAATAATTATATACCTAAACAAAAGAATGTGCTATGCATTACTTCAAATGGATTAACTAGTTGCACAATACTATAGCTAATGCATCTTTTACATTTTAGTAAGTGAAAATAAAAGAAATGCTTGAAAATTAAAGTACAAAAATGGAAGGTTAAGATAATTATAAAGCATATTACGTTATGATTCACTATCTTATTTGATACCTCCTGCGAAAACATAATAAAAGAAACACGAGTCATAATCTAGTGGATTTATTGATCAATTCAACAGTTTATCCCAAATATATAAAAAAGGACAATTTTCCTTAGCATACAGGTGATGAACTGTCAATAACTCAAAGAATAGAATGCATTTTAATCCTATAAAGAATACTAAATTTACAAATAACCTCTCTGCAGTCAATACACATGCTTCAGTCTAGTTTTAAGAATGTTAAAAGGCTGGATGAAAACAATCAAGAGAAAGCAAAAGTGGTAGTAACTTGGCGGCTAACTTCCAGATGTCAAACTGCAAACCTAAGTACAACAGCATGAACACTAGACTGCATGGTTTACATCATTGACCAAGACAACGGTTTGAACTAACAATAGAGGAGAAGAACATTCTTCTAGAAGTTGAACCCATAATATTCCGTGTGAGAAGTTGAACCCATAATATTCCTATGTTACAACAAAAGCGCCATCTAAAGGACCCAGCTTTTACAAATATATTGAATTAAGCATTGCCTTCAACAAATAATTAGCACGAGAAGGCTCGAGAAAGTAAGGCAAAGCAAAGGGACGAGATCGATTATATACTAGCATAAAGTACAACAAAGATGAACACTAGATCGCATGGTTTATATCAAATAATGCTTGTATCAAAGACATCTACCATACACTAAGAAAAACACTAAAGACAGCTATGATACAAATCAGAGGGCATCCTATTGAAGTCAAATGTTGAGAGAATCACACTTTGAGGTGCTACGCCAATCAACGATTTCACAAAAAAACATCCAATTTATTGCTAAGAAATAAGGGATTTCAAAGAGGATAGGCATGTAGACACATAAGCATAGTAGTATTGTCAATCTAACATACTCTTGCAAGTGAATAAAATAAGTTTCTAAACAGGCCATTTGACATTGCTAACCACCTTGCAAGTGAATCATACATATTCAAATCAGATTGTTATATGGCAATAAAATAAGCTCATATTTATCAAGTGCAAGCTGTCGGTTCTTACTACTGATTTTACAGTTTGGGTCATCAAAAGTTGAGAAATCAAGTGCCAATCTTAGACTCTGAAAAGGTTGGAACAATGTCAGGCCAATTCAAAATCAGTAAGGTATGCATTACTCAAAGTCTCAGTCTTAAACAGTCAGCGTAGATTAGCACGCAAAACCACTGACCTCAACACAAGCTCAAGGTCATCAGTTCTTGGCATGCTTAATATGATATCATCATTGGCAAAGTAAGTGAGGCCTCAGCTTAACGATATGTTGGTACAATTTCCATATACTCAATCATAGGTGGCTGCCAAGGCAAAAAAACAGATAGAAGAAAACTAAGATCATGTCCCATGGTTTGCTGACAGTCATGAGAATCATACAGAATGCACAAAAAACAAATTGTAGCCACCTCAGAGTTTATTTTTCATGTTGCATCATTGGCTAAATAGATAAAGAGTTTGAACATCACAGTCATATCAAGAGATTGAACATTAGTGTCATAAATTTTAGATGCTTCAGCACAAAGAACCCTCACTAGAATCAGAGCTATGGACTTAAGCAAGACGCTTGGTCGCACACCATAGGGTGCTCCTCCAGCGCCTAGGGTTAAGTAAACATCATCGACCAAGACAACGGTTTGAACTAACAATAGAGGAGAAGAACATTCTTCTAGAAGTTGAACCCATAATATTCCGTGTGAGAAGTTGAACCCATAATATTCCTATGTTACAACAAAAGCACCATCTAAAGGACCCAGCTTTTACAAATATATTGAATTAAGCATTGCCTTCAACAAATAATTAGCACGAGAAGGCTCGAGAAAGTAAGGCAGTGCAAAGGGACAGATCAGTTATATACTAGCACAGAGTAGTGATGATATCTCAAAATAATAATAAGAAGAAAAAAATCAGGTCACGAGCGCTGAACAAAACATGATGACATGCGCAGGTATTAACAGTTCTACTAGAGTTAGGACCCACTTATAGTACTCAAAGTCTCAATCTTAAACAGTCAGCGTAGATTAGCACGCAAAACCAGTGACCTGTGCATGGCATGTAGCCTAGGTACACAAAATACCAATAATAAGATGGTGATCAAATGATGTAGTATTCAACACATTGGCCTCAGATATCAGTTGCTCCTCGGTTGACCTTGAGCTTGGAGCATAAGAAACAAAGAGTAAGAAACAAAGTTCCAGTACCTCAACACAAGCTCAAGGTCATCAGTTCTTGGCATGCTTAATATGATATCATCATTGGCAAAGTAAGTGAGGCCTCAGCTTAACGATATGTTATTACAATTTCCATATACTCAATCATAGGTGGCTGCAAGACGAAAGCAAATGTAAACATGTAGATCAACAAAAATATCGCCCAGATCTAAGTATCTAAGAACATGAACCCTAATATCAGTGGACGACAAACAAAATCTACAAATGATTCAACATAAATCACCGCACAGAGAGGGGCAGGAGATGGGGGCGGTGAGATATATCTTTGTCGAGCACCGGAGGACCAACACGAATCCGCATGGTGGAGGTTGACCGTATAGGTCAAGCGAGCTCGATGGGGAGGAAGAGGAGAGAGCGCACCAAACCAGAGAGGAGGAAGGAGAGGCGCGAAATGGGGGACAGAAAACCTAGCCCAGTCCCTAGGGCGACAAGATCTCCGTGCAAGATCTGGGGGCAGCGGTGGCCGCCCATGACGGTGGAAGACAGGAGGGGAGGCAGATCTGGGGCGGCGGGTGCGCGAAGCTCCTTGGTGCGGCAGGAGGCGGATCTGGGGAGGAGGCGCCGCCATCCGGCCTTGCACGGCAGCCACCGCCGTCTTCCGAGGGAAGGGAGGGAGGAGTTGTAGTGGAGGAGGGGTGGTGACCTCACCGATGGAGGAGGGGGGCATGCCGCGACGACGGTGGAAGAGAGAAGGGGAGGGAGGCGCCGGGTGAAGAAGGGGAGGGAGGGCACCCACCGGGAAGAAGAAGGGGGGGGGAGGGGGCGCCATGGGGAGAGAAGAATGGGAGGTGCGGATCTGCTTTCGGTCGTCCGCGGCGCGGCGACGGATCCGGATCTTTGCTTTCGGTGAAGGGTGAAGAGGGAGACGGATCCGGCGTCGGGTTGAAGGAGAGGGGCCACGCCCGGCGGATCGATGAAGAGGGAGAGGAGGAGGAGGGGAGGCGGCTACTTGCTCGAGGAGGGGAGGAGCCCATGCCGAGTCGCAGAGAGAGGGGCGCGGCACAAAGGAGAGAGTGAGGGAGGGGGCGCGGTCTACTGTGCGTGTGAGAGGGTGTTTGGGGGGGGGGGCGACGGCCGGATTAGGGTTTGGATTTTTCTGTGCGTGCACATTTTTTTTCGTGCGTTTTTTAAGAACCGACACAATAAATTGTATTTTTCTATGAGTGATGATTTTTTCTGTGTGTATATTGTCACTTTTTCTGTGGGTTTTCATATTTTTCTGTCGGTATATTTTGGAACCGACATAAAAATCATAATTTTTCTGTGCGTGTCGAGAAAAACGCATTGAAAAATTCATCACCCACAGAAAAAAGCGAGATTCCAGTAGTAAATGTTCCTAGAACGAGGAAACGTGATCATTATGTTGTATGTTTCCCACTGCTAAGGGAAGAACCACGCTAGCATAGGATCACATTAAAGAGAAAAAATCAAATGACGGCATTAACACACCTTTCAGGTCTGTTTGGTTCGCGCCTCCCGGCAGCCACCTACCAGGCATGGGATTCTAGTCCTAGACGACCGAAATTGAATGCCTGGGAGTGCTACCTGGGCCAGGCAACTCCACCGAGGAGAGAACCAAACAGCCCTCAGTCTTTCACTCTGTTGGGCATACAAGTTTTAACCTTTTTTTTTTTTTTGCCGGCCAGCCTACACAAAACTGAAGCCCATGCCGGGTGCAACGCAGTTGATAATTCTATGACCTCGACACACAAAAGAGGAAAGAAAAATCTCACATCAAGTACAATCTCACGTATGCACAAATGCTGCTTGCGTAGCGATAGCGAGAGCGAGAACCCCAAGCAGCTTGCATGCCGCGCGTCAGCCACATCCCACGGGCCGCACGCAGGTAGATACGCGCACGCACCCTACTGCTGCGCGTGCGACGCCGGCGGATGACCCATGCAGGCGCAGAACGCGGCCGAGATCCGCCGCCGCCGCCTCGCTGGCCTCTCCTGGCGCTTGCCTCCGTCTGCTTTGACGACGACACTGGCCGCCGCCGGGGACGCAGAGGCCGCCACCTCTGGGCTCTCCACAATGACTCCTGCTGACGACGCGCCGCCCGCGCCTCCGCCGCCGCCGCTGTGGCGCATCAGCAAGCGGGACACGACGCGGGGCGAGGGGTCCCCAGCGAGGACGCTGGCGTCGTGATGCAGCGGCGCCGCCTTGGGCGTCGTCGACAGCCCCTTGAGGTCCAGGCCCCTCAGCGGGTCGTCCCAGATGCGCCCCGACGAGCCCTGACGGCGGAACGACACCGACGACCTCTGCAGCCTCGACATTGACGACGACGCCCGGTCTCTGTGTCGTCACGAAAGGTCGATCGCGATGGACTCCAGCTCAAAGACTCGGCGGCTTCTTCTTATAATATAGCGCCGCCGGCGGTGATGCGCTGGTGGTAAGCATGGACGTCCGTCCGTACGTCGTTGTTCTGGTTGGTGAGCCTAACATAGGAGGCAGTTTGGCGCGAAAACATAGGGTGGTTGCTGGGGAAGGGGGGTTGAACGGCGCACGTCTACTACTCCAACGCCGATCACATGGTCTTCAA
Source organism: Miscanthus lutarioriparius (assembly GCA_904845875.1). Classification (NCBI taxonomy): domain Eukaryota; kingdom Viridiplantae; phylum Streptophyta; class Magnoliopsida; order Poales; family Poaceae; genus Miscanthus; species Miscanthus lutarioriparius. The sequence continues at coordinate 126,572 of CAJGYO010000841.1, read as the reverse complement.
AGATTTTCTTTTCTTTATTATTACCGATAGTGTCTTTCAGACTTACAGTAAGTCAGCAACTTTTTTTCCCCTAAAAAAAAAGGGCAGCAACTCTCTTGGCTGAAAACCGATCGGAAATATACCAAATCACTTTCAGTTACATATTTTTTCTTTAAAATTGAAATCGATACATTATCGTCGAAACAAAACTATTCGATTAAAAGCATCAATAACGATCAAAAATCACCAAAAAGCGATTATATCTAAAAGCGGTAAAAACGCTAATCTCTGCCACATGACATGAGCCTCAACTCATTTCGGCGAGAACCAGCTTCATAGCTACTGGACGATGAAACGGATTTTAGAATTTATTGGCATTCTCTGGAAAGGCACATAACTTGACCCATTTCACGTGAGACGTGACAAACAGCAACAATAATCGATGACACAGAGAGGCAACAGTGAAACCCATGAACCAAAATTTTGCTCTTCTATGCATTCAATAGCGATGGATATAGGATTAGGGATGCAAGTTAAGTTGAATCGATCCAATAACCCATCTATCGGCGCAAAAACGTGTCGATGCGCCGAGCACATAGCAAGCCAGAAGGATCTGCTTGACGGAGCAAGGCTAGAGATCCGCTTGGCTTCAACGCAGGACCAGTCGACCCTGCGAATTTCTCCTGATGGCGTGCCAGTCAATTTGACCTGCAATTGACAAGGAGAGAAAATTTATCAGTAATTTAAGGTGGAATATGCCGGTCTTACCCAGACAGTTCCAAGTGTGCCGCTTCGAGAGCCGCCAGTGTTAGCCCACTGGATCTTCAGCACGGAGATTCCGACCACTCACTAATGTTGCCGAGCACGCACTAGTGATGCCGACCACGAACTATCGTTATCCTCCCTCTAGTCATAGTGTGTGGTCGGACAACGTTAGTCGTGGTCGGCAGCGCTGGTGGGTGGTCGGCAACACCGGTGATCCAGTGGGCCAACAGCCAGATGGGAAAAATCGATCGAATAGCCGACACGAGAAGAAAATCGGCTGTTAGGGACTGTAACACTCGCAGGTTTGTGATTATTTTTATGATGACTGTAAGGAAAATGGACCCTAGGCCCATTTACTTTGATTTTGGTGCTTGATGACCAACACAACCAAATTAGACTAATGAATTTGCAAGTGATTGTTTTGTAGTTCAAAAGGATACAAGACGTGACTTGGACAAAGGCGACGTGATGATCCGATGATCAACACCTCAAGCAAGACCTTAGGAGCACAAGAGAAGATCCAAGATATCAAGCAAAGTCCAAGCATGAAGATAGGAACCAAGCCGTATGTAAGATCGCGAAGAAACGAGCTCACAGAAGTGACCGGACGCTGGACCGGATGCTGGAAGAAAGTGACCGGACGCTCCGATCAAGAGGCTCGGCAACAGGCGCGACCGGACGCTGGACCGGACGCAGGACAACAGAGTTCGGTCGAGTACAGAGAGGTTCCAGGGCAACGAAACTACGACCGGACACGTCCGGTGGCAGGTGACCGGACGCTGGCAGCGTCCGATCAGTTGATCGCGGCTCCAACAGTCGGGACGACCGGACGCGTCCGGTCAAGACGATTTCAGCGTCCGGTCAGTAGCAGAAAAGCGAGACTTCGTCTCCAACGGTTACTTTCTCAGTGGGGCTTAAAATACAACCCCTAACCGGCCATTTGAGGTGGGTGGAGCTAAAGAAACATATCTAGGGTGTTGATACACCATTTTAGTGATCTCCACTTGCATAGTGCTTAGTGATTCATCAGGTGATTAGCATAGGTGCTTTGCGAAGTGCTTAGATTGATTAGACCACCGCTCATGCGCTTGCTCTAGGTTTAGTCCTAGTGTTTAGTGAGGTTTGCATACCTCTTACCACTCGGTGCTTGCGAGCACCATTGTTGTACATCGGAGGGGCTTGTAGTCTTGCGAGATCACACCAACCGCATTTGTGGTGTGGCCGCCACCATGTACCGGAGGGAACGAGGCCCACGGCGTTTCCGCCGGAAGCTTGATAGTGAAGATGGCGGGGAGCATCCGGGAGAGGCTTGCCGGAAGGCACGTCGAAGACCCACTTGCGCGTGGGGAAGGCCCGAGGCTATCCACAGAGTTACCCGACCGGGAGCTTGGCCCTTGCGAGGGATTCCTTGCTAGGAGCTCCAACGAGGACTAGGGGGAAGCTTGCGCGCTTCTCGATACCTCGGTAAAAATACCGGAGTCATTGACGTGAGTTTGCATATCTCTATCTTGCTCTTTAGCTTCCGCATTTACATTAATTGTATTACTCCTTTTGCGGTAGAGATAGCAACACACTAGCAAAACCGTACTTGCACATTTAGATAGTTTATCTTTTGCATAGGTTTTGCTAAGGGTAGAAAAAGAGGCTATAATTTAGAAGTAGAATTTTAAGTTGCCTAATTCACCCCCCTCTTAGACGTCACGGTCCCTTCAATTGGTAGCAGAGCCGGTTGGCTCAATTTGGACCTTTGGCTTAACCACCGTTGAACCGATACCATTTATAATGGTTGGGATAGATACCTCTAGGCCTCCGCACTTTGACGGCACTAACTTCCCTTACTATAAGGCTAGAATGGCTTGCCACCTTGAGACGGTTGATTTGGGAGTTTGGAGAGTCACTCGTGACGGGATGAAACCTATTAAGAATCCCAAAAAACCTACAAAGAGTGATGAAAAAGAAATACATTTCAATGGTAGAGCTAAGAATTGTTTGTTTGAATCATTTAGCATGGATGTGTTTAACCAAGTATTCACTTTAAATACGGCACATGAAATTTGGTTAAAACTCCAAGAGCTCCATGACGGCACAAGTAATGTCCGTGAGCAAAAACATTGTCTAGCTAAACAAAATTATGATTCCTTTACAATGAATGATGATGAGCTTGTTCGTGATATGTATTCTCGTTTGAATCTAATTATCAATGAGCTCCATTCAATAGGATTAATAAAGCTAGATGATGCGGACATCATGAGGAAGATCATCTCCGTGCTACCACAAAAGAAATATGCAAGCATCATCACCATCCTTCACAATATGAAGGACTTGAGCACCATGACCCCGGGTATAGTCATCGGCAAGTTCGTGGCATTTGAAATGTCACGTAAGATGGGTCAAGAAGAAGCTTCTTCATCAAGCAAAGGCAAAGCTCTCGCATGTAGTGAGAAAAAGAAGATGAAGGGCAAGCAAGTTGAGACAAGCTCAAGCTCAAGCTCCTCAAGTGAAGATGAAGAAGAAGATGAGGACGATGACGATGACGATGAAGATTCAAGTGATGATGATCAATCTTCCTCCTTCACCTTTGACCTTGATGAAGAATCAATCAAATTAATTAACAAGGTGGAGAAGATGATCCAAAGGCTCAATATCAAGGGTGTGCCCATCCAAATTCAAGATCTTATCTTCACCAATCAAAGAAATGAGTAAAGAAAGAGAGGGTGCTATGGATGCGGCGAGTTGGGGCACTTTGTGGAAGTTTGTCCAAATAAGCCCACACCCAAGACAAAGAAGAAGGCATACAAGAACCAAGCCCTCACATCAATAAGATCGTGGGATGATTCTTCAAGTGAAGAAGAACACCATCACAAGAGGTGAGGCCGCAAACACTCATCATCAAGCTCTTCACGTGTGTGCCTTATGGCACAAGGTAACGAAAGCTCATCCTCTAGTGAGAGTGATAGTGATGATGATATGCCTTCTTTTGATGAAATTGTGCTACAAAATCTCAATTATGCTAAAGTTTGCACTAGTCAACAAAAGAAGCTCAAAAGTTTAAAAGAAAAGCTAGATAGTTCACAAGAAGCATACAAAACTTTGCTTGAACAATATGAGAACTTTGCTAATCTCAATGTTGAACTATCTACTAAATTTGAGCAACTTAAGGCTAGTGCAACACCAAATGAATGCACAATCAATGATGAGCAACTTGTAAAGAAAAATGAAAAATTAAAAGAAAAGTTAGCTAGCTCACAAGATGCTTATAAAAGTTTGCTTGCAAAAATGGAAACCATGTGCAAACATTGTGATGAACTAACTACTAAAGTTGCTAATCTTGAAGCCGTTAATACAACCTCCTCCAAGGCATCTAAAAAGAAAAGTTCTATCTTTAACATGTCTAAAAAGGATGCCTCTACTTGTAATGATCTATGTTCAGACTCACCTTTGTGCAACCAAGTTTGTGTTGAGAAAGTTGTTGTAGATATATGCACACAAGAGGTTGCAAAGGAAAATGAGCAACTCAAGCAAGAAGTAGCTCGCCTCACCAAGGACTTGACTCAAGTAAAAGGCAAGGCAAAGCAAACCCAACTTCATTAAGATAACACTATCAAGGAAGTGAAGAAGCTGGATGAAGGACAAACCGTGGTTTGTTACGTGTGTCACAAGGAAGGTCACAAGTCCTATGAGTGCAAGGTAAAGAATGGGGGAGGAGCAAAGAAGAAAGAGAAGAAGCAAACAAGCATGCTCTCCAACACCTACACCAATAAGGTGGACAAGAAGGCCTCCGCACCTTATCTCTTGAAGAAGAAGAAAAATGGCAAGGTGGTGGCCATCAAGGTGAATAAGCAAGCCAACTATGGGGTCAAACGCTTTTGGGTGCCAAAGTAGATCATTTCCAACATGAAGAGCACCAAGAAGGTTTGGATCCCGAAAGGGAAGTGAGAAGTCCAATGGATTTCGGGGAATTTGGAGACTTGGCAAAGTATTGGTGCATTTCATGGGGTGCATCATGATGGACAAAATCATTGCCAAGTAAGTTAGTGAATACTATGGACCCAATTTCCCCTTCCCATGTTAGGTAACTAGATTCAATTTACTTCAATTGGTATTAGACTTAAATTTTCCTACAATTGGTATCTTTTAGCATCTAGTTACTCTTCATGCCTAGGTTTGCATTTGAATTCTTATATCTTTTATCATGCATACACTAGGTATATCATATGGTAGGCTTGCTCGGTTTCATTCTTAACCCTTGGAGCAAACCTACATGGTTTAAAATTGTTTAGAAGCACGGCACATAGCTTGTCTTTTGATTATCCATCTAATATGTGCCAAAGTCCAAATTGTAGATAATTTCTCCCGAATATCATCTTCGAAAAATGATTCTCACATTCATGAGATGTCATCTTTCAAGTGGTATTACTGATTCTAAAATCAATGTGCATGACTTCTATAAGTTTCCCACACTTGTGTGCACAAATTTAGAGGGAGGTTACTCTACAAGTTGGATGCCTTGAGACTAACACCTTTTCAAGCTTATCATGTGTGTAGTAGTCTCATTGCAAGGAAAATAGAGTCCCTGGAGTTAAGCATCATATTTCAAATATCCACCACCTATTGCAAGTGGTAGAAATCAAATTGGTTTCCACATATGGTATTTCTAAACCGATATCATCATGTTAATTTCATTTTGATATTTATATGCTTTCTCTATGCATTATATAGATTAAATTCCCCTGAGCAAAAATTTGCCAATTATGCATATGCTTTGTCTTCTACCATATGTATGCATATATTTAGGGGGAGCCTAGTCTATATAATGTGAGAGTCAAATTTTGTGATCTATTTCACTCTACCCATAAAAGATCACAAGGTTTGACCCTCCCTTGTACTACTAATGTCTTCCTTTTTAGTGTTTGATTCCAAAGGGGGAGAATTTAGAGGACCGAATGCAAGCATTAATTTGTAGTAATGGTCCGAGAAAAGGAGGATAGTGGATTATGGATTAGCCTATGTAATGGGGAGAATTTGTAGGAAGCAAGGCTTAAATCCATAATACCACATGGGGACATTTGCAAGGGCAAGATAAGTTTTTATATAGTCTTACAAGTAATATCTTTTAGCATCATATAATCTTGCCCCTTGCATTGCATCCTAGCAAGTAGGTAGTTTTTAAAATTTCGAAATTTTATTATTTGCTTGCTTTGGTCGTGTTGTCATCAATCACAGAAAAGAGGGATATTGTAAGGAAAATGGACCCTAGGCCCATTTATTTTGGATTTTGGTGCTTGATGACCAACAGAACCAAATTAGACTAATGAATTTGCAAGTGATTGTTTTGTAGTTCAAAAGGATGCAAGACATGACTTGGACAAAGGCGACGTGATGATCCGATGATCAACACCTGAAGCAAGACCTTAGAAGCACAAGAGAAGACCCAAGATATCAAGCAAAGTCCAAGCATGAAGATAGGAACCAAGCCGTACGTAAGATCGCGAAGAAACGAGCTCATAGAAGTGACCGGATGCTGGACAGGATGCTAGAAGAAAGTGACCGGACGCTCCGATCAAGAGGCTTGGCAACAGGCACGATCGGACGCTGGCGGCAGATCGACCGGACGCAGGACAATAGAGTCTGGTTGAGTATAGAGAGGTTCCAGAGCGGCGAAACTATGACCGGACGCGTCCGGTGGTAGGTGACCGGACGCTGGCAGCATCTGATCAGTTGATCGTGGCTCCAACGGTCGAGACGACCGGCCGCGTCCGGTCAGTAGCAGAAAAGCGAGACTTCGTCTCCAATGGCTACTTTCTCAGTGGGGCTTATAAATACAACCCCTAACCGACCATTTGAGGTGGGTGGAGCTAAGGAAACATATCTAGGGTGTTGATACACCATTTTAGTGATCTCCACTTGCATAGTGCTTAATGATTCATCAGGTGATTAGCGTAGGTGCTTTGCGAAGTGCTTAGGTTAATTAGACCACCGCTCATGCGCTTGCTCTAGGTTTAGGCCTAGTGTTTAGTGAGGTTTGCATACCTCTTATCACTCGGTGCTTGCGAGCACCATTGTTGTACATCGGAGGGGCTTGTAGTCTTGCGAGATCACACCAACCGTGTTTGTGGTGTGGCCGCCACCGTGTACCGGAGGGAACAAGGCCCACGGTGTTTCGGCCGGAAGCTTGATAGTGAAGATGGCGGGGAGCATTCGGGAGAGGCTTGCCGAAAGGCACGTCGGAGACCCACTTGCTCGTGGGGATGGCCCGAGGCTATCCACGGAGTTACCCGACCGGGAGCTTGGCCCTTGCGAGGGATTGCTTGCGAGGAGCTCCAACGAGGACTAGAAGGAGGCTTGCCGCTTCTTGATACCTCGGTAAAAATACCGGATTCGTTGACGGGAGTTTGCATATCTCTATCTTGCTCTTTAGCTTCCGCATTTACATCGATTGTATTACTCCTTTTGCGGTAGAGATAGCAACACACTAGCAAAACCGTAGTTACACATTTAGATAGTTTATCTTTTGCATAGGTTTTGCTAAGGGTAGAAAAAGAGGCCGTAATTTAGAAGTAGAATTTTAAGTTGCATAATTTACCCCCCTCTTAGGCGTCACGGTCCCTTCAATGACAAATATGGTATACACAGATGTAAGTAAAATCATCAGCTAGATAAAATATAACCAGTACGAAGCATTGAGCCGATGAGTCTGACGAGAAAGGATATAACATGCAAACAAATCGATTGTCTAATACGAACAGTTCTACAAACGCTCCAAATATAATCCGCTATCATCAACAGTGAGGTTCGACCGGATCGATGCAGCTATGATGATAACAACAAACTAAAGCCAAAGAATTCACAAAACCATCCATGCCTTGACAAGTTTCTGAAAGACATGCTTTATCTGTGAAGGCGCAGGTGAATCGGCTAAAAGAGCCGATTCTAGTAGAAAAAGGGTCACAGCATGTGAACAATCGACTATTCAATACGAGCAGACCTATCAACTCCTCGAACCTAACCTATCATCTTTAACAGTGGGGTTCGATCGGATCAATGACAGCCATAATAAAGATAACATATTAAATCTTTAAAGAAAATGGATCTACTCATATTTAACAAGATCATGAAGACATACTGTGAGCATTAAAGCGCAGGCGATCGGTTATTTAGCTGATGCAGGCATAGCAAACAGCTAAGGTCACGCCTGATCAGGAACAAATCTACCAACTAGTATCCTTCAATCTAAAGTGCCATTAGTGTGGATCGACCGGATCATTGCAGCCATAATAGCGAACTATAGACCAGATTTAACTAGCCAACAAACCTCTTCAAGATCATACGTGCCTTAACCGCGTACTATGCACGATCAAGATCGAGGCAGAACAGCCAATAAAACATAACCCGTCGCTCAAAGTAAGAAATATCGTATTGTCACAAAGTAAACGACAGACTAAATGGATATGAGGCTGATCTAGTTCGATCTTGATCAGGCAGGTTGATGTTGCTAAAAAACTATTGACAGTAAAAATATCAACAAGATCGGTAACTTAATGAATCTACCCGAAGGACGCCACCCTTAGGTAGAGCCGATAACTTGACCCTTGATCTAATTCGAGCAGTGGAGGTCGAACTTAACCGATGTAGTCGTACTTGAACTAGATAAAGATCGATAACTAGCTTATACTAGAGCTCACTGTGGAGGTCGAACTTAACCGATGCAGCCTTACAAACCAAAGTATAAGCCGTGACGGTACTTACAAACAAGCCGGAGGTCGGCCGGACCGATGCAAATAAATACTTGTTGAAGAACTCGCCGAGATCTATACTACTCTTACTCCTAAGGGTTGGCACGGAGCCAAAAAAGTAATTTGTATTGATTGATTCGATGTCCTCTTTACAATAGCCGGGGTCCAATATTTATACCCAGAACCTAAGCATGAATTCTACTTAGTTACGACTCATTACAATCTTTGGCATAGGAGAAAACATTCCTAATTTAAGATAACTTGGACCCTAATCTTTCCCTTTTTGTAGAGTCCGACATTCTTCCCCGACGCCAACTGTAGCTTATTGTCGTTATCTGTTGGCGTTATCTGAAGAGAGCCGATTCCGGTGCTGCATTTGAATCAGCTGATATCGACCCTTATGCAATCGATTCCTTGATGACGCGATCTTGGGAGCTTCGAGTTCCTACGCTCTTCTTCCCAAATTTTGGTGTAAACACATGACCCCAATTTTGGGATAAAAGTAATTTTATTCTAAAATTACCATGTCTGTATTCCCAATAGGTCTGTAGTCACGGGTAGAGAATCTTGATCTAGGCTCTACTATCTGTCACCATTTTTGCTTGCTTGTGATCCCATGCTTCAAAACTTTACGAGAGCATCATTGCTTCACGGGCGCTTGGATAGATTATCTATCTGACTTTGGCGAGAGCTACTCAACAACTCAGTTATGTTTCTCTTCTACTTGCTCCCTCGAGTGCCCTTGGCTCCGCCAGACCCTCCATGGTCTAATTCCTTGCTATGAGGATCTTGAGTGGTTAGAAGAATTCTTGTGCATAGGGTGATTGTATCGCTCATTTCAGCGCCTTGTCAAGCAAGGGGATTAGCTACTACGGTCAGAAGAATTCTTGTGACATCACCTGAGTTTTTTCACCATGATCGTAGAGCTGTTCTAGTGTTTGCAAGGGCTAAAATGTGTGGACACCTTCCCCTTATTTACTTCATCAAATGTTCATCGGGGAAACCACAGACTTCTTTCCCACGGTTTCCAAGCCACCGAGAAATGGGCATCTTTTAGTAGGCGGCTTTCTTTCCCATTGTTTCCCAGTCACTGAGAAATCTGTTGGGTATATGGGCATCCTTTAAGCAGGCGGCCTTTCCTCCTCCCCTGACGCAATTCTATCAGCGGGCCGATATGACTTGGTCCATGATGACCTTCGGCCTTTTGGGGATCTAGACTCCCTTCAATCCAAAGAAGTCTTAGTGGGTTGATCGTCAGTTAATGTAAACCTTTTGTATCAATCCCACGATATTTTGTAACTATGGGAAGCAATAAGTCTGAATTTATTGTCTCTTCGTGATCTGTCCCCTAAATTTCTGAAGTGTCGACCCGTTTCCATATCTGACTTTAATTGCATAACCCCGACGAAGCCTATCTTCTTACCTCCCGGGCTATATATACGGACCACGACTGTGGATCAAAAAAACCTGCTTCATCCCAAACCTTTCGTGTCCTTGGTGTGATTTTGCTTTCCCATAGGTTCAAAGGCATGGAGAGCGGCAAGAGGTCTGCTGAGGAGGCCTTTAATGGGTCTGTGTCACCACGCCAACGTCTTCATCATCAGGAGGGTGTAACCCAGGATGCTCCCATCGTCTTGGAACATAGGGTCGATTCCGCTCAACTTTAGGGGTCATCTTCATCAACGATTTGCCATCCGCTCCATCAATTGGGCTGGCCAGAAGCTCGCCGAGTGCCTCTCCATCGTGAAATCGGCTCTAACCACCTTGGTTTGGCGCTGATCACCCTCCGAGGCTGATCAAGTGGAGGAGAGGTTGGCCAACGCTGAGGCCAAAATCATGGGTAAGATGCCTACCACAATTTTTAGTCTCTTCTAAGTTTTTTGTCTTCAAGATCTTGATTATCCCTTCCTTGAATCTTTCTAGATCTATCGGCCCAGTTGGAAAGCCTTCGATCAGCTATGGAGTACGCGGCAGGATTTGTCAATGCCAGAGGTGCCATGCCGGTGGTTTGCTTGTACGACGTCCCAAACCGCGTCAGAGAAGTTGCTCTTCACGGTGTTTGTCATGGTGCTGCCATGGCATTGGCTGCTGCGCAAGCTCGCTCTGGCCATGAGCTTCGACTTCTTCCCCATGGTTTTCCTTCCACCGAACACCCTGAGGATCATGAGCGCCTGGTCGAGCATTTCTTCAATGCCGCCAACTCCGTAGCCCTTGCTACCTAGGCCGAAGACATAGTGAATAAAGTGTTCCCCGGCCTTTAGCTTGTAATAGGAGAAGCTGGCAAACAATTTCTTCATTTTAATTGGTTTCTTGTACTCATATTCTATGTACCAATCTATGTTTGTTCTTGCTCTTATAGGAGATACATATCATACCGGCTCTTACCCCTTCGGGTTTATTTTTGAACTAGAGGCGATACCCTTCTGGTATCAGCTATTAGAGCCGATGACTGAACAAATCGGTTATCAAGTATTAATCCAAACGCTAGGATAATATTTCTTTAGATATTTTTCATTGATTGCTCTATCAAACTCTTCTCCTCCTCCTAGTGTTTCCAAAATATAAGCGTTGCCAGGAGCACAACGATTAATCCGATAAGGTCCTTCCTAATTAGGTGACCATTTGCCGAACTTGCTGTCCTTTGATCTGATCAGCAATTTCACTTTCCAGACTAAGTCTCCTTTAGAAAATTGTTTGCTCTTGACCTTTTTATTGTAATACTTTACAATCCTCAGTTTATTGGCTTCAATTTTTTCAAGAGCACGTAGCCGATGGTAACTCAAGTCCTCTAAGTCGTCTATCATAAGATTCTTGTAGACTTTGGCTGACAAATCATTTTGCAATGTGACATGCCTTGATCCATTTTGAATTTCCCAAGGAAGGACTGCATTATGACCATACACAAGTTCATAAGGTGACGTCTTAATCGATCCACGACAGGCCATCCTATATGCCCATAGTGCCTCATTATGCGTTGAATGCCACTTCCTTGGCTGCTCTTCAATCTTTTTCTTGATCAGCTTAATCATAATCTGATTGGACGCCTCTGCCTGGCCATTAGCCTGAGCATAGTAAGGAGAAGAATTTAACAACTTAATTCCCATACTGGCAGTAAAATCTTTAAACTCTTCTGATGTGAACATTGTCCCTTGATCGGTAGTGATAGTTTGAGGAATCCCAAAGCGATACACAATATGCTCCTTGACAAAATCAACCATGTTCTTTGCGGTTATCGTCTTCAAAGGAATTGCCTCAACCCACTTAGTGAAGTAATCCGTTGCTACCAATATGAACTTATGTCCTTTACTTGAAGGCAGAAAAATCTAGCCAATTAAATCAATTCTCCAACCTCGAAACGGCCATGGTTTGATTATTGGACTCATAGCCGATGCGGGCAATTTCTGAATATTACCAAAACATTGACAATTTTGACACCCCTTATAATATTCAAAACAATATTCTAGTATTGTTGGCCAGAAATATTCAGTCCTACGAATAATCCACTTCATCTTATAAGTCGACTGATGAGCTCCACATATCCCTTCATGTACTTCACCCATCAACACCTTAGCTTCTTCTTGATTTAAGCATTTAAGCAACACCCCATCGACTGTTTTGTAATATAACTGATCATCTAGCAAAACATACTTAGTCGATTTATATCTTAGTCTCCTGGTAACCTTCTGTGATGGATTCTTAAGGTAATCGGCTATTTCACCTCTCCAATCATTGTTCGAGGTCTCACTACTTAGGACCTCTTGAAACACTCGGTAACCTAACGCACTTTGAGCTAAATGATTAGCCTCTTGATTCTATGCTCTCGGAATATGCTGAAGAGAGACATGAGGAAATTCCTTAAGCAACCTTTGGCACTCGTCATAGTACTCCCTCAGAGTATCTTCTTTACATTCATAGAGGCCGATCAACTAATTAATAATTAACCATGAATCTCCAAATACTTCAGTTGCCTCAGCCTTTACTTCATGGAGCAGTTGAAGCCCCTTAAAAATAGCTTCATATTCTGCTTGGTTGTTGGTTATCATTGGTTCAGTTGGAAAAGCAAACTCAAAACTTGCCCCTCGAGGTAAAATAATAACAATACCAATGCCACCACCTTGCTTGCATGATGATCCATCAAAGAATAACGTCAAAGGTACTGGCTCTACATAGCCAATACTTGGCTTATGATGCTGGGTGACAAAATCGGCTATTACTTGCCCTTTGACTGCTTTGGCCGATTCGTACCTCAAGTCAAATTCCGATAACGCAAGAATCCACTTCCCTATTCTTTCATTTAATATTGGCATTGATAGTATGTGCTTGATCAAATCAGCCTTGGAAACAACTGTACACTCAGCTGATAATAAATAATGCCACAACTTAGTGCAAGAGAAATATAAGCACAAGCATAACTTTTTGATGGGACGATATCTTGTTTCTAGGTCCAAAAGTCTTCTACTTAGATAGAAAACAACTCATTCTTTTCCTTCAAACTCGTGCATCAAGGTCGATCCAATTGTTTGGTCATTGGCCGATACGTACAACTTAAAAGGCTTACCTTGCTGAGGAGGGACCAGCACAGGTGGACATTTCATATATTCTTTTATCTCCTCAAACGCCTTTTGTTGTACGTTACCCCACTTAAATTCTTGATCATTTTTCAACTTCAACAAGGGAGAAAACGACAGAACTCTTTTCGACAAATTTGAAATAAACCTCCTAATAAAATTAATCTTGCCAAGCAAAGATTGTAACTCTATTTTAGTAGTCGAGAGCACTGCCTCATCAATTGCTTTTATACTTTTTTGACCAATTTTGATTCCTCTCTCGTGGATCATGAAACCCAAAAATTGTCCAGCTGATACTCCAAAGGCACACTTATTAGGATTCATCTTTAGACCATGTTTTCTTGTGCACTCCAAAGTCTCCTACAAATCAACTAGATGTTCCTTGTATCCCTTGGATTTCACCATCACATCGTCAATGTAGATTTCAACAATCGTATCGATTAACTTATAAAAAATATAATTCATTGCCCTCTGATAAGTTGCACCGACATTCTTCAAACCAAAGGTCATCACAACCCATTCAAATAAACCGATTACGCCAGTGCATCTAAAAGCTGTTTTCGCTATGTCTTCCTTAGCCATAAAAAATTGGTTATATCTTGCATTGCAGTCCATGAAACAAATAACCTTGTGCCCGACTGCTGCATCTACCAACATATCGAATATCGGCATCGGATAACCATCCATGGGTGTAGCTTTATTCAGATCTCTAAAATCGATGCAAACTCTTAACTTCCCATTCTTCTCATACACGGGAACAACATTCGATATCCACTCTGCATATCGGCACGGTCGGATAAATTTCGCTTCTAATAACCTTTTAGTCTCCTTTTTGATATCATCAAGAACGTTTGGGTTGAACCTCCTCAGAGCTTGTTTAAATGGCCGATATCCAGGTTTGATTGGCAACCGATGTTCAACAATCGATCGGTCTAGACTAGGCATCTCATAATATTTCCAAGTAAAACAATCTTTAAATTCCTTTAATAGATCTATTAACTCTTGCTTATACTCAGGATCCAACTTGGCACTTATATACGTTGGCCTAGGCCTATCTCTAGAACCAATATCTATCTCTTCTAATTCATCTGCCGATGTAAAGCCATGTCCTAGTTTACCATATGTACCATCTATTGGATTATCCATTAAAACAAGTTCTCAAAGCCGATTGCTTGGATCGGCTGTTGGCTTTCCTCACTGAGCTTAATGAAGCCTCCTTCTCATAGTTTGCCAGAAAAACACTTGAAGTCCTCCAGCTCCCAATACACTGGATCGGCTATTGCGATACTCATAGATTCATCAACGCGAACTAGCTCGACATCATCCCCATGCCACTGAATCAAACATTGATGCATGGTCGATGGTACACAACAATTAGCATGAATCTAGTCACGACCAAGGAGTAGACTATATGACCCTTTTCTATCAATGACAAAGAATGTAGTGAGCAAAGTTTTACTTTCGATTGTCAATTCAACGTTCATTGCCCCCTGGTCTTGGATGCATTACCTCCAAAAACCCTAAGCATCATGTCAGTCTCAATCAAATCTCCTGGTCTGTTGCCAAGTTTACTAAAAGTGGTGTAAGACATAAAATTGACAGAAGCACCTCCATCCACCAACATCTTGCTCATCGGCTTCCCATCAACAAAACCTTTTACATATAAAGCCTTTAAGTGACGATGCTTGATTGGTTTATCAAATATAGCCTGCTGTATCACCGTTAACTCGATAACTATTTCCTCATACTCTAATTCATCTGAATCTGAATAAACTTCTTGATCTGCTAGAGCCCTGAATTCTGATGGCAACAGAAAAGCTATTTGAATATTAGTCGATGGTTGACTCCTATCGGCTGTTTGTTTAGCACGCCACATTTGAGGTCTACCAGATGCCTGAGCCTGTTCTAGCTCTCTGTTCCTTAGGCATTGCACTCTTCTTTTCTGGCTTCTTGTCAAACCTCCTGAACATCATTGTCCTTCCTACCAAACATATTCTTCATCATTACTTTCTTATTCATAATCAGCCCAATTTTGATCAACAACTCACTTTCCAAGCCGATTATGAACACTTCTATTTTTTAAGCGCCGATCCATATCATCATGATGATACTTATCTCGAGCATGGATAGACCGGCGGTTGGCTTGAGATTGCCTAAACTCTCAATATTGCTCACTGCACTCTGGGCAATTACTTCTAGTAGGCAATTTCAAACCTTTATTACAACAATGTCTGAAGAAAGGACAATTCCAATGTGATTTAGCTTGCTTTTTTTCATACCTCTCTTTCTCTTGTTGACACTGGTATTCTTGCTCTTCTAACCAAAGCTGACAATCCTTTTCCTTCTGCTGCTGCCATTTATTCAACAAAATTCGAGATGTAACACATGGCCTTGTTGTCCCATTCCTTGACGTCTCTCCCTATTCGTATCGGCTCTTTTGTTGGTCATGATGCCTTCTAATTTTTCTATATTCATCAACCGATATTTGCATCTCGGGATCAACTATTCTAGTTTCTTTTGCTCTGGTTGATGTCAGGACTTTAGTTTTCCCTTTGAGTAGCCTAGCATCGACCATGTTCTGATCTCTTGGGAAAGAATTATCATCAACTTTCATCTTTCGAGGTGTATCGAATTTGAGACTTCCTTGGTGAATAGCCCTCTGTATGTGTTGTCGGAAAACTCTGCACTCATTAGTAGAATGAGAAGTAACATTGTGAAATTTGTAGAACTTCTTATTCTTTAGCTAGTCGGGAGGCAATATAACATGATTGTCGAGCAACTTGATATGTCCCTTCTTAAGCAAGAAATCGAAGAGCTTGTCTTATTTTGTGATGTCGAAGTCATAGCTTTCTTCGACTCCTCTTTCCCAAGGATTTGGCACCATTACTGTCTTCTTACCCCAATTCCATTCAGCCATGGCAACTTCTTCTTCTTCATCATCCTCATAGTCGTCATCGACTGAATATGGATTATAGGCTTCGGTAATTACGGCGTTCTTCTGGAATCGGGTATTTCTACGCATATTCTGAAATTGGCCATTGAGCGCTGCCATTCGTTGAGCCAACTGACCTAAATTGTCAAACTCTTGTCCCAGCAGTTTCTCTCTCCACGTTGGCAACATTCCTTGAACTGCCAAAGCAACCAGCTGATCATTAGTCAAGTTTAATGAGAAACACAAATTTCTGGTCTCTCGGAACCTCTGAAGAAACTCGATGCTTGATTCATTAGTTCTCTGCCTTATAGTCATCAAATCGGTAATTTTTTTCTCCTATCCCAGTGTAAAAATATGTATGAAACTTCTTCTCTAGGTCAGCCCAATTGGCAATGGAGTTAACTGGCTACGATGAAAACCAAGTGAAGGCTGATCCTGACAGGGACAAGGAGAAGAAACAAACTTGATGGGCCTCTTCAATGGACGCTTCGCCCAACTATGTAAGATACCGACTGACATATTCTATTGTACTTGTGCTATCCTGGCTAATGAACTTAGCAAACTTCGGGAGCCTATAATTTATAGAAAGAGCAACCAAATCATACCACTCTGGATATGGACGTTTATACGAGAAGGCCTGCCCTTTTGGCTTCAAACCGAACTGATTTTTCATCATCTTGGTCACTCTAAGCAACAACTCATCAGTATTTGAATTTGGATTTCTCTGCAAGTGCTGACCCATCTGTGGATTAAAATTTTGGGTACCTTGATACCCCGGATTTGTCATCATGTGAAGGGTGTTGTAATATGTGCCATAATGATATCCTTGTGGAATCTCTATCTGCTTGGTCCTTTCCTCATTTGCTGCTTGAAGTCTCTAGTTATAGATGTTAGGATCTATATCTCTATGAATCCTTTGAACTGATGGCGCTATTTTTTGAGCCGACGACGGTATTTGGCCTAATGTGCCAAAATTAACAATCTGGTTCTGACCTTGCCCCGTCTGCTGTTGCACATGCTGCACCGATGATCCAGGATTATACTGTATCTGATTAGCAGTAGCACCTTGAACTTGCTCAGATGAGCTCTGAACTACCTGGACATCATCATTACCCGCTGGTGCTGCTTCTTGATGGCTAGTACCGGCTTGATTAGTCCCCGGAGTCAATAGATGTGGAATATTGTAGTAAACCGGCCCAACCTGATCAATCAGATATCCATGAAACACCTCTTTCATGGTGTTGTGGAATGTGTTTAGGAAAACTGTATTATGGTTTAATATGGCATCATGAACAGATTTGTTTAAAGCTTCTACAAAGAAATGCCTGTCTTTAGCTTCATCTGCATCTGTCTATCCATGCAACAAAACTCTTGATAGTGGATATTTCTGAACAACTTTATTGTCACATGTCTTGGTGTAGGACAACAAACACTTGTTCTGAAATTCTTTTATAGCTTTACTGATGACATCTTTATCTTTATCAGGTAAGTCTTCATAAGGCACCAAAAGGATGTCACTATTTTTGTAAGTCGCCATGACAATTGTGGGGTCCCACCGGGCATGCCACAACGTGTGTTGGTGCAAAAACGTGTCGATGCACCGAGCACATAGCAAGCCGGAAGGACCTGCTTGACGGAGCAAGGCTGGAGATCCGCTTGGCTTCAACACAGGACAAGTCGACCCTGCGAATTCCTCCCGAGGGCATGCTAGTCAATTTGGCCTGCAATTGATAAGGAGAGAAAATTTATCAGTAATTTAAGGTGGAATATGCTGGTCTTACCTAGACAGTTTCAAGTGTGCGACTTCGAGAGCAGCCAGTGTTAGCCCACTGGATCTTCAGCATGGAGATTCTGACCACTCACTAATGTTGTCGAGCACGCACTAGTGATGCCGACCATGAACTATCGTTATCCTCCCTCTAGTCATAGTGTGTGGCTAGACAACGTTAGTCGTGGTCGGCAGCGCTGGTGAGTGGTCGGCAACACCGGTGATCCAGTGGGCCAACAACCAGACGGGAAAAATCGATCGAATAGCCAACACGAGAAGAAAATCGGCTGTTAAGGACTGTATCACTCGCAGGTTGTGATTATTTTTATGATGACATATGGTATACACAAATGTAAGTAAAATCATCAGCTAGACAAAATATAACCAGTACGAAGCATTGAGCTGATGAGTCTGACGAGAAAGGATATAACATTCAAACAAATCGACTGTCTAATACGAACAGTTCTACAAACGCTCTGAATCTAATCCGCTATCATCAACAGTGAGGTTCGACCGGATCGATGCAGCTATGATGATAACAACAAACTAAAGCCAAAGAATTCACAAAACCATCCATGCCTTGACAAGTTTTTGAAAGACATGCTTTATCTGTGAAGGCGCAGGCGAATCAGCTAAAAGAGCCGATTCTAGTAGAAAAGGGGTCACAACATGTGAACAATCGACTATTCAATACGAGCAGACCTATCAACTCCTCAAACCTAACCTATCATCTTTAACAGTGGGGTTCGATCGGATCGATGGTAGCCATAATAAAGATAACATATTAAATCTTTAAAGAAAATGGATCTACTCGTATTTAACAAGATCATGAAGACATATTGTGAGCATTAAAGTGCAGGCGATCGGTTATTTAGCCGATGCAGGCATAGCAAACAGCTAAGGTCATGCCTGATCGGGAACAAATCTACCAACTAGCATCCTCCAATCTAAAGTGCCATCAGTGGGGATCGACCGGATTGTTGCAGCCATAATAGCGAACTATAGACCAGATTTAACTAGCCAACAAACCTCTTCAAGATCATACGTGCCTTAACCGCGTACTATGCACGATCAAGATCGAGGCAGAACAGCCAATAAAACATAACCCGTCGCTCAAAGTAAGAAATATCATATTGTCACAAAGCAAATGACGGACTGAAAGGATATGAGTCCAATCTAGTTCGATCTTGATCAGGCAGGTTGATGTTGCTGAAAAACTATTGACAGTAAAAACATCAACGAGATCAGTAACTTAATGAATCTACCCGAAGGACGCCACCCTTAGGTAGAGCCGATAACTTGACCTTGATCTAATTCGAGCAGTGGAGGTCGAACATAACCGATATAGTCGTACTTGAACAGTTGAACTAGATAAAGATCGATAACTAGCTTATACTAGGGCTCGCAGTGGAGGTCAAACTTAACCGATGCAGCCTTACAAACCAAAGTATAATCCATGACAGTACTTACAGACAAGCCGGAGGTCGGCCGGACCGATGCAGCCCTACTTGTTGAAGAACTCACCGAGATCTACACTACTCTTACTCCTAAGGGTTGGCACGGAGTCAAAAAAAAGTAATTTGTATTGATTGATTGGATGTCCTCTTTACAATAGCCGGGGTCCAATATTTATACCTAGAACCTAAGCATGAATTCTACTTAGTTACGACTCATTACAATCTTTGGCAAATGAGAAAACATTCCTAATTTAAGATAACTTGGACCCTAATCTTTCCCTTTTTGTAGAGTCCGACATGTCTTTCCCGACACCAACCATAGCTTATTGTCGTTATCTATTGGCGTTATCTGAAGAGAGTCGATTCCAGTGCTACATTTGAATCAGCTGATATTGACCCTTATGCAATCGATTCCTTGATGACGCGATCCTGGGAGCTTCGAGTTCCTGCGCTCTTCTTCCCAACTTTTGGTGTAAACACGATCAATACCCAATTCAACAACAATAGTGTAGAGATTAGTGTCATGATGTTCATCGGGATTAGTGTTTGTTCACCTGCATCGATCCATGCATCTACTTGTTTCCTCTTTATTTTTTTCTTAACTCGCTCACTAGATACAAGCTTTCTAGACGACATGTCTATGCTAATTGAAAAGTTTCTTTTTTTAGAAAAACTGGATCTGCGAGGGTATGACCACCCCCAGGCATTGCATTAAGAAGAAGACCTTCTTATGCAGGCCCAGAAAACCCCCGAACCCCTACCCTACCCTTACACAGCGGCACCGTTGCCCTGTGAGAACGGGCCGGTCCTTAGACATGTACTTTGGTGTGGGATAGACGAGGGGATTTTTTAACCCCAGTCTGAATTCGCTCCCACGAGTAGTTGAACTCAGGACCTGATGAGTGTCGCCGAGACCCTCTAACCAGTTGGACTAGAGGCCCTTTGGCGTTTCTTTTTTTAGATTACATGATACAAAGCAAACACTCATAGTGCACGCACACTTACCCCTATGAACGCACGCACTCAAACCCTACCCTTATGAGCACTTTGGAAGACTAGGCCAGAGAATCCTCGAGATGAATCTTTGTCGGGATTAGTGTTTGTTCATCTGCATCGATCCATGCATCTACTCATTTCCTCTTTATTTTTTCTTATCTTGCTCACTAGATACATGCTTTCTAGATGACATGTACAACACAGACGCTCACAATGCACGCACCCTCACAACCCATATGAGTACCTTCGGAGATTAGGTCGGTGAATCCTTGAGACGAGATTGATGAAGTCACCATAGGTGTCTCGTGTCGATGGAACGTCGCCTACCACTGAAACACAAAGCCATTAAATCCTGCAATGATCGCTCCCACAGGGAGTCAAACCCATGATCGTAGGTGCTACCGATGTTCTTGTAACCACTAGGGTACCGGCCTTTTGCAATTAAAAAGTTTCCTGCAATGTCTATCTTTTTTTTTTTGAGAAACAACCCCTCCTTTTTTTATCACTAATTATATTATAAACTCCAAATGGAGGAGAGATGAGCCACACACATGCTTACCAACAAAATCTAAACTAACAGAACTCTTAGCTAGCTGATGCGTATCAAAATTCGATTGTCGCCCTTCATACACAAAATCAACTCTGGCAAAGCTTTCCGTTCTTCTCTTGATCTCCTAGATAATAGGATCATAGCTCACATACTCCTTGCTGCGTTAGCGCAGTCCATCGCCACTCTTACAGTTTGAAGGCCTAGGCCATCCGTGAGAGCGAGGCCTTCACAACATGCAAGTGCTTTAGCCACCTCCTGCGTTGTCTATCTGACCGTATCTCCACTGTCCAACTCGTTTCAATCCGTATACTCATCGAGAGAAGAAAGCAGGCCCTTGACGATCGGCCCACAGCTGGCCCATCAGTTTTCATTCTGATCCGGCCGTACGTTTCGATATATAACACGTGCACCTTCGTCCGATCGGTTGCCCATATATAAATGCGCGCCGCTGCCCCTGCCCGTCTGGTGTGCGAGCCACGTCGTCGTCGCCTCGCACGCACGAACCCAACCCCCAATATCGCATCTAGGAGCAGATGGCAACGCAAGTCGTCGTGGCGCTGCCGGAAGACACCCTCGCCGACGTATTCTGTGGCCTGCCGTTGCGCAGCCTGGGCGTAGTCCGCTGTGTCTGCAAGGCGTGGCGCGACATCATCGACACCCGCGCGCTGCTACTCCCGCATCTACACCTCCTACCGCGCACAGTGCGAGGAGTCTTCATGAACTACGTAGGCCACCGTGACCCTCACCACTTTGCCCGTACCTGCTTGTCGTCGACGATCCCCAGAGTAGGCGGCACGCTCAGCTTCTTGCCCGACGATGACCACAGCCACAGGTGTTGGATATATTATGGACTTGGTCCATATAATATTTAATAAATCAAATAAAACTCTATGGTCCGTAACATTAAGCATTGTATGGTTTAATACTGTATGGGATTTTGATTGAACGTTGACTCAGCTTATTTGGTTGGAAATTATCCATCTTAATTGAGAAACTAAGAAAAGGACACAGGAGTGCCATGGGCATAGGCGTGGGCATAGGCGTGGGCGTGGGTATGGGCTAGGCCAAGGCCGAGGGCGTGGGCATGGGCTGTGGGCATGGGCGTGGCTGGCAGGCGGGCGGCGAGCGGACGGGCAGGCGTGGCAAGATTTTGCCACGTATTCCATATAATTATGGGAGTTTCTCTCCTTTATGGTGGAGGCGAGTTGATTGCTCCAGTTACCGTCTCTTCGTGTCTCCGTCTCCTGAGTGTTAGATAATTAGGCATTTTCATGATCAATTTAATCCAAAAATAAAACATCAGTAGGTTCGTGACAACATATATGTGCATGTGTATATCACTAACAAATGGTACATCATGCAAGTATGACATACCGATCGATACAATAAGTACCCAAAGTACAATAATTAGAAAGTTAAGAGTGTACCCAGCGGAGGGTCCCATGCCGAGGGCATCGGAGGCTCCATTCGCCCCAGATATAGTGCGTTGCTCAAAGTCGTGGACCACAGTCGATGCAGGAAGGTGTTCGCAGTGCAGTCCCATGAACGGTCACCAGGAAGAAGACACCTTGTTGTTCCGCGAGCGATCTCTAGGAAGAAGACGTCTGCGATGTGGACGAGCAGCCGCAGAATCTCTCCCCAAAAACCTAATCGCCGCACACCCCGTACAAGTTTCGCGGGCGGACGAGGGTTTTGGAGGCACCTGCTCTCCCGTTGCTCCGTGCGCGCAGAGGTACGGGACGGGAAAAGCTAAAGGGCGGCTAAGATGTGGTCTCTCGAAAGCGAAGGAGGGGAAGGACTGACGTAGGACTTTTTCTTTTATGCCTGCGGTGCCCTATATGCAAAATCTTGAGGAGGATGATACTATAGTCAGTAGAAAAAGTAAGAGATAGAGGACTGCATAGTCTTTTGGTGATGACTATATTGTGTACCTTGTGGATGTCACACCAACGACCATTGAAGAGGCATATTCCTCTTCTAATGCTGACTTATGGAAGGAAGCAGTACGGAGTGCGATGGATTCTATTATGTCTAATGGAACCTGGGAAATAGTTAATCATCCTTATGGGTGCAAGCCTATAGGGTGCAAACGGGTGTTCAGGAAAAAGCTTAGGCCTGATGGTACTATCGAGAGGTACAAGGCAAGACTTGTGGCCAAGGGTTATACTCAAAAGGAAGTGAGGATTTCTTTGATACTTATTCACCTATTGTCCAATTGACTATAATTCAAGTTTTGCTTTCCCTGGCAGCCTCCTATGGTCTTATCGTTCATCAAATGGATGTTAAGACAGCTTTCCTAAATGGAGAGTTAGAGGAGGAGATCTATATGGATCAGCTGGATGGGTTTGTAGCAAATGGTCAAGAAGGCAAGGTGTATAAATTATTAAAGTTATTATATGGCCTAAAACAAGCTCCTAAGTAGTGGCATGAGAAGTTCGACATAACTCTAACATCTGCTGGCTTTGTTGTGAATGAAGCTGACAAATATGTGTACTATCGGTATGGTGGGGGTGAAGGAGTTATTTTGTGCTTATATGTTGATGACATACTGATCTTTGGATCTAGCCTCAAAGTGATTAAGGAGGTGAAGGAATTTTTATCTAATAATTTTGAAATGAAAGATTTGAGAGAGATTGATGTTATTCTTAATATCAAGCTTCTGAGAGAAGGTGATGGTGGGGTAACTCTGTTACAATCCCACTATGTGGAAAAGGTGCTGAGTCGCTTTGGGTTTAGTGACTGTGAACCTGCTCCTACACCTTATGACCCTAGTGTGCTATTGAGGAAAAATCGAAGAATAGCAAGGGATCAATTGAGATATTCCCAGATCATTGGTTCGCTCATTTATCTTGATAGTGCAACAAGGCCTGACATGTCATTTGTTGTGTGCAAGCTGAGCCGGTTTATGTCAAACCCGGGAGATGATCACTGGCGTGCTCTTGAGAGAGTGATGCGCTATCTAAAAGGTACTATAAGCTATGGTATTTGTTATACCAGACATTCGAAGGTGCTGGAAGGCTATTGTGATGCCAACTGGATCTCTGATGCTGATGAGCTATATGCCACAAGTGGATATGTGTTTTTGCTTGGAGGTGGTGCTGTTTCCTAGAAGTCTTGCAAGCAGACTATCTTAACGAAGTATACAATGGAAGCAGAACTCACAGCATTAGACACTGCTGGCTCTGAGGCCAAGTGGCTTTATGATTTCCTTATGGATTTATCGGTTGTTGAAAACCCATACTGGTTATTTCTATGAACTGCGATAATCAGACTATGATTACGAAGGTTAGCAGTTCTAAGAGACGACTAAAATCTGTCAGAAAATTGAGAAACTCTGGAGTAATTGCGTTGGACTATGTTCACATGTCTAACAATCTAGCAGATCAATTCACTAAGGGTCTGTCACGCAATGTGATAGAAAGTGCATCGAGAGAGATGGGTTTGAGACCCACATGAAATTCACTAAAGTGGTAACCTATTCTATGTGATCGGAGATCCTGTGAAGTAGGATGGTGAAACAAGCTAGTAGTAAATTGTGAGGAAAGATCCTAAGTAAGACCCATTTCTGATGCATATCTTTCCTTTCTGTAAGGCAGGTTGATTTTTACCTTAATGTGTTCCAAGTGGCTTGCTAAAGCAAAGATGTTGTCCTACAGAACATCTTTCGAGGAACACACCTATATGAGTCAAACTGCTGGTCACAGTCTATGAGATTTGGATGATCTCTAAATACTCATGAAAGGCACTGGAGTATGACTTATATGCTTCAAATAGAGGGGATGCCTTTTGCAGCCTAGAATCAGCTAAGGACTTTAGTGACATTCACCTCACACAAAACTGTCAATTCAAGGCTTAGTCCATTGTTCAGTTGTGACTGAGTGAAACTATTGCTCTAGATGGATGTTCAACTTAACAGTCTCCATCAAAACACTGGTATACAAAAGAAATGTGGTTCTGAGACTACTTTGTTACAAACCCTAGAGTTTGGTGGGGATTGTTGGATATATTATGGGCTTGGCCTGTATAATATTTAATAAATCAAATAAAACTCTATGATCCGTAACATTAAGCGTTGTATGGTTTAATACCGTATAGGATTTTGACTGAACGTTGACTCAGCTTATTTGGTTGGAAATTATCCATCTTAATTGAGAAGCTGAGAAAAGGACACAAGAGTGCCACACGCGCGCGTGCGCCGCCGCCACCGCCGGCCGGCCGGGCCGGGGCGAGTACGTAGGCCGTGGGCCGTGGCAGGCAGGCCGGTGGGCGGGCGGCGAGCGAGCAGACGGGCGGGCGTGGCCAGGTTTTGCCACTTATTCCACATAATTACGGGAGTTTCTCTCCTTTACGGTGGAGGCGAGTTGATTGCACCAGTTATCGTCTCTTCGTGTCTCCGTCTCCTGAGTTCCTCCGCTGGCTTTCTCCCTCCCCGCCGCAGGCATAAAAGAAAAAGTCCTCCGTTAGTCCTTCCCCTCCTTCGCTTCCAAGAGACCACATATCAGCCGCCCTTTGGCTTTCTCTGTCCCATACCTCTGCACGCACGGAGCAACGGGAGAGCAGGTGCCTCCGGAACCCTCGTCCACCTACGAACCTTGCACGGGGTGTGCGGCGATTAGGTTTTTGGGGAGCGATTCCACGACTGCTCGTCCACATCACAAACGTCTTCTTCCTGGTGATCGCTCGGGGAACAACAAGGTATCTTCTTTCTGGTGACCGTTCATGGGACTACACTGCGAACACCTTCCTGCATCGACTGTGGTCCATGACTTCGAGCAACGCACTATGTCTGGTGTGAATGGAGCCTCCGATGCCCTTGGCATGGGACCCTCCGCTGGGTACACTCTTAACTCTACGATTACCGTACTTTGCGTACTTACTGTATTGATCAGTATGTCATACACTACGCCAGATTTCCACATCACTGCCGGCCTCATCACTGCCGGATTTGTGAGAACCGGCAGTGATGTACCTTCACTGCCGGTTATGAGCTTGAAAATGAAAAAATGATTGGTGCTGGGCTAAAATCGGCAGTGAAGGACCACATCACTACCGGTTTGTGGCTTGAATCGGCAGTGTTTTGGCGGGCACTCATCACTGTCGGTTCAAGCCAAGAGCCGACAGTGATTGGGCACTATCACTGTCGGTTCTAGCCAAGAACCGACGATGATAAGCCTACAACACAAAAAGGCTGTAGCCGTCCTCTCTTCCATCCTGAGAACAGAGGCGCGCGTTTGGACCCTTCCCTCGATTGTTGCGGTTGCTCTTCACCATGAAGCTAGTGCTTGGATTTTGAAGAATGGCTTGATCTTTTTGCTTTAAGGTTAGTAACAAACATCCACTCCTTTGATTTTGTTGCTTAATTAGCTTCGTTTTTATGGCTACATTGCTTGATTCTCATTCTAGTTCTTTCTACATTCTAGAGAGCACTTTTCCAATTGGACATTTGTGCAAGGCTCAAATTGTGGTGAATCCATCATCCAAATGGTTGGTGTCTATGAACACATTTAAATTCCTAGCTAATTATTCCATGGTGGTCAAGATCATCATTGTCAGTATGTGATGCTATAATTAGTTATTAGAAGTAGAGTAGAATAGTTGTTCTTCAATATTGTGCAATAATTGTTTTTTACTACGATTTTCAATTTACAGGGCCGGGGCTACCAATTTCAATTTTTCAATAATTAGTGTACAATAATGTTTTCCAAAAATAGTACTTTCGAGCTACAATTGTTGTTCATGAAGCTCGATTTCTAATTAATTCTTTGTAATTATTGTCTCAGTATTTTTTTGTGCAGAGATGGATCAAGAGTGGATGCATCTGTCCCGAACGAACAAGCGATACATGCATGGCGTCAGCCAGTTTATCACCGATGCCAAAGCCCATGCTGGGAATGGGAACCCTGTCTTCTGCCCATGCAAAGATTGCAAGAATCATAGGAACTTTCATCAAATTAAGTCTATATGATCGCACTTGATTACCAGGGGGTTCATGCCAAACTATACGATATGGACTATGCATGGCGAGGTTGTTGTGAATGTTCTGTAGGAAAACGATGATGATGAGGAACCCGGTGTCAACACGGAACCTATGGCCACAGTTAGTAATGTGTTTAGGAACTTGCTAGCTGACGACACCGAGGATAACGATGGCATTTCTTAGCTGCTACGTAATGTAGAGATCGGATGTCTTAGTGAAAGACAGCTAAGAAAGCTAGAGAAAATGAGACAAGATGGCAAAACACCATTGTATAGGAATTGTCCAATGAGTAAACTAGAAGCCGACATCATGCTGTTAGAGTTCAAATCGACAAACGGATTGAGTGATAAAGGCTTCGATCAGTTGTTAGGTATAATAAGAAAAATGCTCCCAAAAAAACGAGTTGCCAGAAAAGACATACTTGGCCAAGCAAATGATCTGCCTCATCGGCCTCGATGTTGAAAAAATCCACGTGTGTTCCAATGATTGCATATTGTACCGTGGAGAAAAATACAAAGACTTGGACAAGTGCCCCAAGTGTGAAGCTCCACGGTACAAGGAAGGGCCATCAGATAAGGGTACCAAGACCAGAGGAGGTCCCGTAAAGGTCATTTGGTATTTCCCTATAGCTCCCCGGGTGCATAGGTTGTTTGCATGTGCAAAGTCAGCCAAGCTGTTGCGCTGGCATGGCGAAGAGCGTAAGAAAGATACAATGATGAGGTACCCCGCCGATGGGCATGATTGGAGGACTATCAATACTATGTTCTATAAGGACATCGGTGGAGAGGTAAGGCACCTTTGGTTTGCTTTGAGCACAGATGGGATGAATCCTTTTGACTAGGTTAGAACCAATCATAGCACCTAGCCAGTGACGCTCTGTATATACAACCTTCCACCTTGGGTCTGTATGAAGCGGTCGTACATCCAGATGCCACTACTGATCCAAGTGCCAAGACAGCCTGGGAATGACATCGATGTGTTTCTAGAACCAGTGATCGATGAACTAGTGGAGATGTTTGCAAAGGGTGTGCCAGATGTTTAGGACGAGTACAAAAAGGAACATGTCACGATCAAGGGAGTACTTATCACTACAATCACCGACCTGCCAGGTCGAGGTTCGTTGTCCGGAGAGAAGACAAAAGGCTATACTGGATGTGTCGAGTGCGTGGATGACACCGATGCGGTAAATCTGCCAAATAACTCAAAGATAGTTTATATGGGACACTGTAGGTTCCTACCTAAGGATCACCCTTACCGCAGGAACAGAAAAGATTTTAATGGTACTATTGAGAAACACTTAGCTCCAAAATATCGAGACAGGCCTGCAATACTTTGAGAACTCAACAAACTAGAGGTTGTTCTTGGGAAGGGGGACAATGCAGTAGCAGCGCTTGATGGGAGCATTTGGAAGAAAAAAAAAACGGTTTTCTAGAAACTACCTTACTGGCCATTTCTAAGTGTACGCCACTGTCTTGATCCCATGTACATCACTAAAAACGTGTGCGCTAACCCTCTTAACACCTTGATGGACGCTAGGGGGACATCGAAGGATTCACTAGCCACACGCCTGGACATACAACACTTGGGAATCAGGAAGGAGTTGCATCCCGTGGAGCTAGAGAATGGCCAGTTTAAACTTCCAGTTGCGTCATGGACATTGAAGAAGGAAGAAAAGCGTGCGCTTATTTCTTTCTTCAACGAACTCAAAGTCCCGACGAGCTACTGTACGAACCCGAAGAGGCTAGTGAACATGACAGAACTCAAGTTCAACTATGGCCCTATGAAGGCCCATGATTGTCATATCATTATGACTCAGCTGCTCCCTGTTGCCCTGCATGGTATCCTCCCTCTAAAGGTCCACGCCCCAATCATAAAGCTTTGCTCGTTCTTCAACGTGATCTCAAAAAAGGTCATTGATGTGTCCACGCTAGAGCAGCTACAGCAGGACATAGCCGAAACTCTCGTTAGGCTTGAGATGAATTTCTCGCCGACTTACTTTGATATCTCATTGCATCTGCTCATTCATCTTGTTGACCAGATTAGAGCCTTTGGCCCAATGTACCTACATCAGATGTTTCCTTTCAAAAGATTGATGAAAGTTTTTAGGAGGTATGTTAGGAATAGATTCTGGCCAGAAGGGGCATGGTTGAAGGATGGTCAATGGAGGAGGCCATTGAGTTCTGCACATATTATCTGGACATCAAAACTGTCGAAGTTCCAGAATCTCGTCATGAGGGAAGACTACGTGGCAAAGGAATGATCGGGGAGAAATCTGTTACAGTAGATGACCTTGTTTCTTTCACACAGGCACAGTTCGCTGTTCTCCAGCAAGACAAGGGTGTGATGCCATACATTGACGAGCATAGGCAATCGCTGCAAACTCTGTATCCGAGCAGGTCACAGGCTTGGCTGGATAAAAAACATAAGGAGGAATTTGTCAGCTGGTTGCAACGTCCCTTGCTTGGAATAAAGTTGGGTAATCAACTAGATGCCTTAGCCAAGGGACCTTTGAGTATATATCTTAAGTACCAAGGGTATGAGATCAATGGATTCACATTTTACACAAAAAAGCAAGATGGAAAGAGCACATACCAACATTGTGGTGTTCGCTTTGATGCTCACGATGAGAACGACAACGTGCAGGCGACATACTATGGTTTCATAGAGGAGATATGGGAGCTAGCCTACGGTCCATTGAAGGCAGCTCTTTTTCGCTGCCAGTGGGTCCAGCTCGAGGAAATCAACACTGACAGCGAAGGGTTCACTACCGTTCATCTCACTAAGACCGCATACAGAGATGACCCCTTCGTCCTTGCAAGAGATGTTATGCAAGTCTTCTATGCAAGGCCAACAAGACAAAAGGAAGACTAAAAGTAGTCCTAGAAGGGAAAAAGAAGATTGTCGGTGTCGATGGAGTGATGGACGAAGAAGACTACAGGGGCTATCAGGAAATGCCTCCATTTGGGGCGAACGTACCCCTACCTATCCTTCAAGAGGGTGACAAACCTGCTTACGTACGAAGTGATCACAATGAGGCCCTCATTGTTGATGCACCTAAATATAGTTAGATTATTATTAACTATGTAATCATTATACAGACATTGTATCAGTAATTCGCACTGAATATTTAATTTATATGTGCGCATCTGTATAATTTAATTATTGACTATGTAATCAAATATTAAGATGATGTTCACAAACACTATTATTTGATAATTATAGACCATTAATTAATTATCATAGAATTAAATAATCAAGACACAAATTTTTGTGTTATTTTAGAATATAAACTAACTGTATTATTTCTATTAATAAATAAATAAAGAAAAGCAAACTAAGCGAACTCCCTATCCTAGCTCAGCGGTTAAGGCCGCGCACTCTGTACTCTAAGACCTGCGCTCGAATCCCAGGCGGATCAAACATTTTTGATTTTGCATTTATTATTTAGTAGTGCATTACGATGGGATAAAAGAAAAAAATAAAACCATTCTAACTGAACTCCCTATCCTAACTCAGCGGTTAAGGCTGTGCACTCTCGACCCCGTGACCCGTGCTCGAATCTCAGGCGGGCCAAACTTTTTTATATTTTTTACAAAAAGGCTGCGATGGCTGGCTCCAAACCGATAGTGTTTTTTTATATTTTTTTACTAAAAGATGGTGGCAGGGCCCTTCACTGCCGGTTTTGGTTTTAAAACCGACAGTGATAGCTTCTATCACAGTCAGTTGCTCAAACCGACACAGAAGGCCCAATTCACTGTCGGTTTTTACATTAAAACCGACAGTGATGTGTAGATGCTCCTCACATGCCAACAGTGCTCCCATGACCACAACAGTTGGAACACTGCTCCCACCTACCCCGACAACTTTAGTTCAGAAATAAAAATGTACCACGACTACTAGCCCCTATAAAATGGCCCTCGGCCAGGAGCTAGCCTCTCCATGCATGTTGGTTTTAGCCAGGCCTTATCAGCCATGATACAATGTTTTCCTCTCACAACAAACCACAGATATCATTATGCATCGTAGTCCACCAAAATGGTGCACACATGAGGTACTAGAAGAATGCTACTGAAGATAGAGCAACGCCAAAGATTGGAGATGCCACGAGGTTCATAGAGCCATCCGCTGTGGTGCCAAGCTGAATCCGATGTGCTCTGGACAGTACCGAGAAAAAGGCCATGTACAGCAGAGGCATGGATTCATCGATGCCACCTTATCATCTCCAACCGGTATAGCTCGTAGACCACCTTGGTGCTGTTGTTTGAACCCTAGTTGGTGCAAGAAGAATGCTACTGAGGTGGTTAAATTATAATGTGTTGATACACATTGATGGTAACATTGACCTGTACGCAAATAGGTCTTTGTTATCGTATATGGAATTTTAGTGTAAGGTCTTTGTTATCGTATATGTAACTTATTTCTAATTTTTTGTAATTTTTTGATGTATTTCATTACTATCTAAATAAATATATCATTCTTGTTAAAACTTTCCCACTGTAGTAATCTAAATAAATATATCGTTTACATATATGCACCTTCATTGTCGGTTCTATCTAGAAACCGGCAGTGATAGCCACCTTCACTGTCGGTTCTATTTAAAAACCGACAGTGATGTTCATGCCCCCCTATATAAAACAAACTATCGGCCACATACATCGATCCCACCCACCCACGAACTCTCTCAGTCTCATTTCTCACGTTTCACTCTCACTTCTCAAGACATCCACTCTCTCTCTATGTGATTTGGTCATGGCTCCTGCATTTTTCAATGGTATTGATATGTTGTCTTCTCCAATATTCTATCTATATTCATTTGATCTATATTTATATTCATGTTTCTTTGCATTCTACATTTATATATATTCTTATTCCTTGCATTCGATCTATATTTAATTATGTTGCCACATTTTACTTGGAAGAATTTTTTTGTGCATATATTTTGTGTTCTTATTTTTTTGCATTTTATCGATCAGGTGGTATGAACAACAGACCTCCCCCACCACAAGAACCAGGTTTCCACCCTGGCGATGAACCATTCGCTCCTAATATGGCCATTCCACGGTTCCCTGTTCTAGCTATTGTATGAAATATTTTCCAACATCTTTTATATTTTTATGCTAACAAATAAGTGTAATTAGTTTAATATCATTGTTGCATGCATATATGTCGTAGACTATATCCCCAATAGATTGGCTACGAACAACACTTAGCTGGTTCTTTATCTTGGACATCGTCGAGAACACGGCATGTAATGCAAGTGGTCGGCTATGGACGTGTGAACTTAGTTTTTTCATCCCTATGAGGGGTTCAAATCATCGAAACCATATCCACGGGATGGGAATACAGAGCCCGGACGTGATAAGCGCCCAATTAAGTGTCGTGCGCATCTGTTTAGAGGCACTTCGACGTATTTGCTATGATGTGCCTGATTTTTCGCACTTCAAGGCACTTGCTTTGAATGCTGATGATATCCTTGTCCTGCAAGCAAGCGAATGGTTTGCGAGCTACAACCATGCGGATGTGGTAAAATGGTCACTTATACCTGAGTCGTGGTTATTTGTTGTTTATTATTGTAATAACATTCTCTATTTTTTCTTCTTTTTCTCCACATGCAGATTGCGCTATAGGACCTTACCTATGCTGCATGTGGCTTGTGGGCCGTTCTAGACCAAGCTACGGAGCAGCTCGGGTACGATTGGGACTTCTGCAATGGAAACCTCGGCCAGCTCACTATAGAAGGACACCAGTACTGCATAAGAATTACTAACAGGGGCAGTGGTCATTTAGTAGGTTACATCTACGGCCAACCATTCTTTTGGTATTGTGAGGCACAAGAGAGTGCACTCATACGGGCATTGGACTTCATCGATACAAGCGGATACATAATCCGTGACATCAATTACCATATATGGCTACGGAGGCATGCTAGTGTGCGTGGCCCGATCGATCCCGGCTGTGATTCCGATAGTAATTAATGTTTATTTAGCTAGGTTTTTAAGGTCGTAGTTTAATTGGGTTCTAATTTTAATATGTACGGCTTTGTGTGTTTAATTATTGTCATGCATATAATTCATGGAACATTTGTTGGGCAACTAGAAATATACATTCCGGTGTCGTATTGGTCTCAAAATTATTCTCAGGCTTGCACGTGCCACGTGTGAAGTAAACACCAAGTTTGGGATTTTCTAGAGATGGTTTG
This sequence comes from Miscanthus lutarioriparius, assembly GCA_904845875.1. Lineage (NCBI taxonomy): Eukaryota > Viridiplantae > Streptophyta > Magnoliopsida > Poales > Poaceae > Miscanthus > Miscanthus lutarioriparius. Next base: position 93,648 of record CAJGYO010000841.1, on the reverse strand, counting down.
CTACTTTCTAAGGTTTAATTGAATTTCCGCGCGACGACACCTATTAATTATAGGTTGAACTGAGTCTACCCATGAAAAGATCCGGAATGGTGCCAAACTTTTACACAGGCTCTAATGTTCCCAAGGAATAAGAATTTTTGGAGGTGGACGAAAAAATCTATTGGGTCCGAGATGAAATTCACCCTCTTTTGTCTCATTTGGCATAGAGAAAAATATAATAAATAAAAAAATGATCAAAAAAACATAAGATATTGTTTGGGGTCTTAATTTTGGTGTACATGCTTGCCAAAAAAATTTCAAGCCATTTCGACATAGGCGGAGTATAAATGTTTCACAGTGGTACATGTGCCCTTTCATCGAACCATGACTATACACATATGTTATCAAGGTTTCAGTGGTTCATTGGCATTCCAGTGTCGTATTGGTCTCAAACTTTTTCTTAGGCTTGCACGTGCCATGTGTGAAGGAAACACCAAGTTTGGGATTTTCCGGAGATGGTTTGCTACTTTCTGATGTTTAATTGAATTTCCGTGCGACGAGACCGTTTAATTATAGGTTGAACTGAGTCTACCCACAAAAAGATCCAGAATGGTGCCAAACTTTTACACAGGCTCTAATGTGTCCTAGGGATAAGAATTTTGTGGAGGTGGATGACAAAATCTATTGGGTCCAAGATGAAATTCACCCTCTTTTGTCTCATTCGGCATAGTGAAAAATATAATAAATAAAAAACTACTCACAAAAACCTAAGACCCTATGTGGGGTCTTAATTTGGGTGTACAAGCTTGCCAAAAAAATTTCAAGTCATTTCGACATAGGCGGAGTATACATGCTTCACAGAGATACATGTGCCCTTTCATCGAACCATGACTATACACATAGGTTATCAAGGTTTCTGTGGTTCATAGGTATTCCGGTGTTGTATTGGTCTCAAACTTTTTCTTAAGTTTGCACGTGCCACGTGTGAAGGAAACACCAAGTTTAGAATTTTCCGGAGATGGTTTGCTACTTTCTGAGGTTTAATTGAATTTCTCCGCGATGAGACCGATTAATTATAGGTTGAACTGAGTCTACCCACGAAAAGATCCAGAATGGTGTCAAACTTTTACACAGGCTCTAATGTGCCCTAGGAACAAGAATTTTGTGGAGGTGGACGAAAAAATCTATTGGGTCCGAGATGAAATTCACCCTCTTTTGTCTCATTTGGCATAGAGAAAAATATAATAAATAAAAAAATGATCAAAAAAACATAAGATATTGTTTGGGGTCTTAATTTTGGTGTACATGCTTGCCAAAAAAATTTCAAGCCATTTCGACATAGGCGGAGTATAAATGTTTCACAGAGGTACATGTGCCCTTTCATCGAACCATGACTATACACATATGTTATCAAGGTTTCAGTGGTTCATTGGCATTCCAGTGTCGTATTGGTCTCAAACTTTTTCTTAGGCTTGCACGTGCTATGTGTGAGGGAAACACCAAGTTTGGGATTTTCCGAAGATGGTTTGCTACTTTCTGATGTTTAATTGAATTTCCGTGCGACGAGACCGCTTAATTATAGGTTGAACTGAGTCTACCCACAAAAAGATCCGGAATGGTGCCAAACTTTTACACAGGCTCTAATGTGCCCTAGGGATAAGAATTTTGTGGAGGTGGATGACAAAATCTATTGGGTCCAAGATGAAATTCACCCTCTTTTGTCTCATTCGGCACAGTGAAAAATATAATAAATAATAAAACTACTCACAAAAACCTAAGATCCTATGTGGTGTCTTAATTTGGGTGTACAAGCTTGCCAAAAAAATTTCAAGTCATTTCGACATAGGCGGAGTATACATGCTTCATAAAGGTACATGTGCCCTTTCATCGAACCATGACTATATACATAGGTTATCAATGTTTCTATGGTTCATAGGCATTCCGGTGTTGTATTGGTCTTAAACTTTTTCTTAGGCTTGCACGTGCCACGTGTGAAGGAAACACCAAGTTTAGAATTTTCCGGAGATGGTTTGCTACTTTCTGAGGTTAATTGAATTTCCCCGCGATGAGACCGATTAATTATAGGTTGAACTGAGTCTACCCACGAAAAGATCCAGAATGGTGCCAAACTTTTACACAGGCTCTAATGTGCCCTAGGGACAATAATTTTGTGGAGGTGGATGAAAAAATCTATTGGGTCCAACATGAAATTCTCCCTCTTTTGTCTCATTCAACACACAGAAAAATATAATTAATAAAAAAATGATTAGAAAAACCTAAGATCCTGTGTGGGATCTTAATTTGGGTGTACAAGCTTGCTAAAAAAAAATTAAGCCATTTCGACATAGGAATACATATGCTTCTATTTATTCAATATATAAAAGAATTTTTTTAATATATATAAACATCGCTGTCGATTTCAAAAAACTGGCAGTGATGAGAAGAAACCGACAGTGATGCTTGTTATCACTGTCGGTTTATTTTGAAAACCGGCAGTGATATATAAAAAATTAAAAAAAATTGTGCCAGCACTCGGGTTTGAACTCGGGTCTCGTGGTACAGAGTTCAGACACTTAACCGCTGCGCTAGTATAGGATATGTGCCAAGGTTTATTTATTTTATCTTTTTGACCTTTAGATCGCTTAATAAATTATAAAATTAAACTAAAAAAATTGGGCCGCCCGGGATTCGAACACGGGTATCAAGGGCTAAGTTACGGGGTCTTAACCGTTGAGCCAGCAGGAGGTATTAGAAAGAAGTTGAAAATATAAGTTACTTATGCTGTAACCGCTACACAGTAATCACGGCCGGTTTAAAGAATGGCCCGGCAGTGATATACCCCCATCACAGTCGGTTTAGACTTACAATTGGTAGTGATGTACCCCCATCATTGTCGGTTTATAATTAGAACCGGCAGTGATGAGCTCTGGTATAAAAGCCTGGCGTGGGTTGAAATTATCCAAATTCATTTCAACCCCGCACCAACCGTTCCTAGCCCCGGGCTCCTCTTCTTCGACACCGACGCCCGTGCACCGCCCCATGCTGGAGCACCCGTCCACCGCCCCCCGCACCACCGTTCCCAGCCCCACGCTCCTCTTCTTCGACGCCGATGCCCATGCACAGCCCCACGCCGGAGACCCGTCCACTGCCCCCCGGGCCGCTGTTCCCAGCCCCACGCTCCTCTTCTTCGACACCGACGCCCGTGCACCGTCCCACGCCGGAGTACTCCCCACGCCATCCACCGCCCCACGCCGAAGCACCGCCGAGGCCTTCAGGAGCGCGCGGACAGCTGCTTTCCCACCCCCACGGTGACTGCGTGTGAAAGGTCCTAATATGGCTCGAGGGGGGTGAATAGCCAATTTAAAAATCTACAAATCAACTAGAGCAATTTGATTAGTAAGACAAATAGCGTAATGCAAACTTGCTCTAGCTCTACAAGGGTTGCAAGCCACCTATTCAAGAATTCTGGTAGCAATGATTAATGGGCACACAATCTACTTGATCACTACTCACTAAGAGCTCTCACAAATGCTACACTAAAGAGCTCCACTAGATAAAATTAAAGCACAAGGCAAGCTCTCAATTCTAATTACACTAAAGAGCTTGCTATATCTAGTTTGTGGAAATGTAAAAGAGTAAGTGATACGATTATACCGCAACATCGGAGAGTGAACCAATCACAAGATGAAGATATGACCAATCCCCAGGAGAATACAAATGACAAGAGACAATCAATTTTTCTCCCGAGGTTCACGTGCTTGCCAACACGCTAATCCCCGTTGTGTTGACCAACACTTGGTGGTTCGGCGCCTAAGAGGTGTTTCACATGCCTCGTCCACACGATTGGACAACACAAGAACCTACCCACAAGTGAGGTAACTCAATGACACAAGCAATATATTAGAGTTACCTTTTGGCACTTCGCCGGGGAAGGTACAACTCCCCTCACAATCACCGGAGATGGACACGAACAATCACCAACTCGTGCCAATCCTCCACCGCTGCTCCAACCGTCTAGGTGGTGGCAACCACCAAGAGAAACAAGCGAAATCCGCAGCACAACACGAATGCCAAGTGCCTCTAGATGCAATCACTCAAGCAATGCACTTGGATTCTCTCCCAATCTCATAATAATGTTGGATCAATGATGGAGATGAGTGGGAGGGCTTTGGCTATGCTCAGAAGGTTGCTATGTCAATGAAAATGGCTAAGAGGGTGAGCTTGAGCCGGCCATGGGGCTTAAATAGAAGCCCCCTCGAAATAGAGCCATTGGCTCAATAATTGGGCTGACTGCGCATCGATCGGACGCTCCGGTCAGATGCACCGAACGCAGCACCGGACGCTCCGACCGTGAATACCGAACGCATTCGGTCGGCCTACCGGACGTGTCCGGTTGCTCCCAGACCGCCACGTGTTCCGTTCAATCCCAAGTAACCGTTGTACCTCACTAGCTGACGACCGGACTCTCACACCGGACGCTGAGCTGCTAGGTCCGGTCGAGTCCAGTAAGCCACCAGGGCCAACCGGACGCGTCTATTAGAAACTGACCAGACGCTGAGCCTCAGCGTTCGGTCGATTACAGTAAGCATCCATGCTCGACCGGACGCGTCCGGTCACTCCGAACCGGACGCTGCCAGCGTCCGATCAACTATACTGTCGAACACCATTTTTCTGAATTACCCCGGACGTGTCCGGTGTGGCGACCGGACGCGTCCGGTCGTTGAATTCGTCGTCAAATACCGGACGTGTCCGGTCACCATACCGGACGCGTCCGGTCACTCTGTAACCACCGCGACTAACTCCTTTTCAACTCTATCTTCTTCACCCTTGCTCAATTGTGCCAACCACCAAGTGTATCACCTTGTGCACATGTGTTAGCATATTTTCATAAACATTTTCAAGGGTGTTAGCACTCCACTAGATCCTAAATGCATATGCAATGAGTTAGAGCATCTATTGGCACTTTGACAACCGCATTTCGATACGAGTTTCACTCCTCTTAATAGTACGGCTATCAATCCTAAATGTGATCACACTCGCTAAGTGTCTCGATCACTAAAACAAAATAGCTCCTATAATTTATACCTTTGCCTTGAGCCTTTTTTCTCTTTCTTCTTTTCCAAGTTTAAGCATTTGATCATCACCACGCCATCACCATCGTCATGATCTTTGCCATTGCTTCATCACTTGGAGTAGTGCTACCTATCTCATAATCACTTTGATAAACTAGGTTAGCACTTAGGGTTTCATCAATTAACCAAAACCAAACTAGAGCTTTCAATCTCCCCCTTTTTGGTAATTAATGACAACCCTTTCACAAAGATATGAATTGTAATTTAATTGAATCCATGTTGCTTGCCCAAGCATATTTACCATGTGTAAAAGAATATGGACAAATTTCATGAATCCCACATGGTAGCAATTGCTCCCTCTACATATGTGCTAAGAGTTTGGATTGTAGCTTGCACATATGCTTAGATAGGAAATATAAGAGATAATTTCTACTAAATGATGTTAAGGTATAAGAGATGGACCTTTGAAGCGTGATATCAATCGGAGTGCACCAATATACCATCCTTAGCACCATTTGTAACTAGACATTCACAAAAACTAGAATACCTCATGAGATCAATATTACAAGCAAGGGTCTAGTTTCCATATGATGAACATAAATCTAGTTACTTTAGTTTGATACCACTTGGAAATAAAGTCACTAGATTACCTATGCATGCTAGTTTTTCATTTCATCATTTAAGCATATAACTAGCATACACCACACAAGCATGGATATTGAGATTTTAAAACTTGTGCCATGCAAGCAAATATATGAAATGCACATTCAAATACAACATACAAGTTTTTGAGCTTGCTCCCCCTACTTGTGTGCTCAAAATTTTAATTGATCACTTTCCTTTATCATATATCTCATATCTCTCTCCCTATGTCAAATACTCCCCTATTACACATATTTTTGTTTCTCTCCCCCTTTGTCAATAATTAGCACAAAAGGTGAGCTCAAATTATAGATAGGTTGGGGTGAAACCATGTGAGATGAGGATCATTTTCCCAATTTGGTTCAATCAAGATTACTTGCAAAAGATATTTAATTCGGTTTGATCCAAGGACAAGCTTCTTCACACCTCTAAATATGGGTTATCTTGTACCATGTTGAGTTAAACACTTATAGCTTATTTTCTAGATCAAACACTAGGCTTACAAGCCCACAAGCAATAGTGGTACCATACAAGCATCAAATTCATTTGATTTTCATGAATGAGCCTATTCAAATGTGAAATATGTCTAGATGCACTAATCATGTCCTTAGTAAGGATGTATGCCATGCCAATCAACTTTTACCTTGGATTGCTCGAAGGAGAGGCATGTCATATAATTTGGGGTGTATCAACACATATTGGAGAAGTCAAGTATGTTCAATTCATTCCTTAGCTTGCAAAACCTCTTCTCATCAAGTGGCTTGGTGAAGATATCGGCAAGTTGATCTTCGGTGCACACACTCTCAATACAAATGTTCCCTTTTTGTTGGTGATCTCTTATAAAATGATGGCGGACATCAATATGCTTTGTTCTTGAATGTTGCACCGGGTTGTTGGTGAGCTTTACGGCACTTTCATTGTCACATAGCAATGACACTTGCTTGAATTTGATCCCAAAGTCATTCAAAGTAGCCTTTATCCAAAGTAATTGAGCACAAGAACTACTGGCCGAAATATACTCCGCTTCGGCGGTTAAAAGTGCTACACTATTTTGCTTCTTTGATGACCAAGACACAAGTGATCTTCCCAATTGTTGACATGTGCCTGATGTGCTCTTTCTCTCAACTTTGCATCCCGCATAATCGGAGTCCGAATATCTAATCAACTCAAATCTTGCTCCTTTGGGATACCACAATCCAACATTTTGTGTATGCTTCAAGTACCTCAATATTCTCTTTGTTGCATTCAAATACTTTCTCTTGGTGAGGCTTGAAATCTAGCACACATGCATACACTAAACATCACATCTGGCCTTGATGCGGTCACATAGAGTAGGCTTCCAATCATAGATCGATACATCTTTTAATCCACCATGTTGCCACTAGCATCACTATCCAAGCTTCCACTTGTCCCCATTGGTGTACTAATAGCTTTAGTATCATCCATTCCAAACTTCTTAAGCATATCCTTGATATAATTGCCTTGACTCACAAATGTGCCATTCTTTATTTGCTTGATTTGAAGACCAAGGAAGTAGCTAAGCTCTCCAATCATGGACATCTCAAACTTATTTGCCATTATCTTGCCAAACTCCTCACAAAAATCTTGATTTGTTAACCCAAAAATAATGTCATCAACATAGATTTGCATTACAAACAAGTTATTTCTAAGCTTCTTGGTGAAGAGAGTGGTGTTAACCTTTCCCATCTTAAATTCCTTAGAGAGTAGGAAATCCCTCAATCTCTCATACCATGCTCTAGGTGCCTGTTTCAATCTATACAAAGCCTTTCTCAACTTGTAAACATGGTTGGGTTTCTTTCCATCTTCAAAACCGGGAGGTTGCTCAACATACACAAACTCATTGATGTACCCATTGAGAAATGCACTCTTCACATCCATTTGGTACAACTTGATGTTGTGGGCACAAGCATAGGCTAACAAGATCCTAATTGCTTCTAATCTTACAACTGGGGCATAAGTTTCTCCAAAGTCAAGACCTTCAACTTGAGTGTAACCTTGAGCCACTAATCTTGCTTTGTTCCTTATTACTATCCTATCTTGATCTTGCTTGTTCCGAAAGACCCACTTGGTTCCAATCACATTATGATCCTTAGGCCTCTCAACTAACTCCCATACTTAGTTTCTTATAAAGTTGTTTAACTCTTCATGCATAGCATTGACCCAATCAACATCCCTCAAAGCTTCATCTATCTTCTTAGGTTCAATGGATGTCACAAATGAGAAATGCTCACAAAATGAAGCCAATCTTGATCTAGTTTGCACACCTTTTGAAATATCACCAATGATAGTGTCTAATGGATGATCTCTTGCAACATTGGTTGGTTGGAGCACTTGCACTTGATTGCTTGCATTTGATTGATCACTTGGTTGAGATGATGAACTAGCCACTTGTTGATCTTGCACTTTGCCATTATCAGTTCTTGTTTGAACTTGATCATGAGAACCACTAGCTTGTACATTTGAGTTAGAGAGCACTTGATTCTTCTCATCTTCAACATCAATCACCTCTCTAGGCCTTATGTCACCAATGTCCATGTTCTTCATTGCATTGACCAATTGAGTGCCTCTTACATCATCTAGATTCTCATCTTCCTCTTGGGAACTATTTGTTTCATCAAATTCCACATCATGAACTTCCTCAAGAGTACCATTAGCCAAATTCCAAACTCTATAAGCCTTGCTAGTAGTGGAGTAACCAAGCAAGAAACCTTTATCACATTTCTTTTCAAACTTACACAATCTAGTGCCTTTCTTCAATATGTAGCATTTACATCCAAAAACCCGAAAGTATGCTATGTTGGGCTTTCTTCCATTCAATAGCTCATAAGGTGTCTTCTCCATCATGGGGTGACAATAGAGTCAGTTGCTATAGTAGCAAGCCATGTTGATTGCTTCGGCCCAAAATGAATGACTCACATTGTACTCACTCAACATTGATCTTGCCATGTCAATCAAAGTTCTATTCTTCCTTTCAACTAAGCCATTTGATTGAGGAGTGTACTTGGCCGAAAATTGATGTCTAATTCCAAATTCATCACACAACTCATCAATTCTAGTGTTCTTGAATTCACTACCATTGTCACTTCTAACTTTCTTGATGGTTGTTTTAAACTCATTATGAATGCCCTTGATAAATGATTTAAATATTGCAAACACATCACTCTTGTCCACTAGAAAGAATACCCATGTGTATCTAGTGAAAGCATCCACAATCATAAATCCATATTTGTTTCCACCAATGCTCGTGTATGTGGTTGGTCCAAACAAGTCCATATGCATCAACTCAAATGCCTTAGATGTGCTCATCATGCTCTTTTTAGGATGTGTGTTTCCAACTTGCTTTCCGGCTTGACATGCACTACATAGCTTATCTTTCTCAAAAGTGACATCTTTCAAGCCTCTAACTAGATCATGCTTGACCAACTTGTTTAATTGTTTCATTCCAATATGACCAAGCCTTCTATGCCATAACCAACCCAAGCTAGACTTAGTGATCAAACATGTTGACAATTGAGCTTCTCTAGTATTGAAATCAACCAAGTATAGATTCTCATATCTAAATCCTTTGAATATCAAGTTAGACCCATCTACACTTATGATCTCTACATCATCCACACCAAATATGCACTTGAAACCAAGATCACACAATTGAGCTACCGACAATAGGTTGAAGTTCAAGCTCTCTACTAGTAGCACATTGGAAATGCTCAAATCATTGGATATTACAATCTTACCAAGCCCTTTGACCTTGCCTTTGCCATTGTCACCAAATGTGATACTATCAATCTCATTGCTCTTGTTTTCATTGATTGAATTAAACATTCTTGAATCACCGGTCATGTGTTGTGTGCACCCACTATCAAGCACCCAATGCCTTCCTCCGGCCTTATAATTTACCTACAAAAGAAGATCAATTTCTTTTAGGTACCCAAACTTGCTTGGTTCCTTGTAGATTAGTTACCAAGGTCTTTGATACCCAAATGGCCTTCTTCTTTGGGCCCACAATTGGTGTACCAATGAACTTAGCATTCACGCCATTGGCACCCTTATAAAGCATGTAACAAGAATCAAATTTGATGGAGGATACATTAGGTAGCTTGTTCTTGTTAATCTTACAGTTTTGCTCTATATGCCCAACTTGCTTACATCTATTGCAAAACCGACCATTGCCCTTCACAAAGCTAGCTTTGGAAGTGACAAAGGCCGTCTTGCCTTTCTTGGGGGTATAGCCTAATCCCTCTTTGTTGAGAGAAAACCTTTGGCTACCCAAGCACTTTAGCAAGCGGGCATCTCCACCATAGGCATTGCCTAAGGCATGAGTGAGCTCATTCACCTCCTTCTTGAGGGTCTCATTTTCCACCATGAGTGAGGCATCACAAGTGAGACCATCACTTAAAAGTGAAGTGGAAGTAGTAATGCTATAAGAAGTGTTAGTAGAAGCAACTAAAATGGGTTCATGAAAGGATTCATCAATAAGATCACATGTTAGTCCCACATCATATGATACGATCACTTGCTCCTTCTTGGCTTCTTCCACTTTGACTTGCTCGATGAGAGAGGAGTGAGCCTTTTCAAGCTTAGAGTGAGCTTTGCCAAGCTTCTCATGGGCTTCCATTAGCCTCTCATGAGTGGCATTGAGCTCATCAAAGGATTGCTCAAGAAATTTTACTTTCTTGCGCAATTCTTTGCACTCCTTTCTCTTCATCTCATTGCAAGCGTGCACTTGCTCGCACATGTCCAAGAGTTCCTCCTTGGTGTACTCCTCCTCCTCATCATCATTATCATCATTCCTACAAGAATCACTTTCACATTCATCATCATCACTCTCATCATATTTTACCTTAGTAGGCTTTGCCATGAGGCATGTCGATGGAGTGTCGAAGATAGAGGGTTTGTTGTTGATGGCGATGCTTGCTAGTGCTTTCTTGAGAGATTTCTTGCCATCATCACTAGAATCATCACTATCCAAAGAGCCATCACTATCCCAAGTGACCACATAGCCTCCACCCTTCTTCTTCTTTTGGAAGGTCATCCTCTTCTCCTTCTTCTCCTTCTTCTCCTTCTTTTCTTTCTTATCCTCCTTGTGCTTCTTCTTCTCATCCTCATCATTATCACTATTATATGGACAATTTGCTACTACATGATCGGGGCTCTTGCAATTATAGCATCTTCTCACATACTCTTTCTTCTTGGTGTGATCTCTTCTCTTTCTTGCACCATAGCCCTTCTTCTTCATGAATTTCCCCATCTTGCGGACAAAGAGACCCATAGCTTCATCATCAATATCACTAAGGTCATCATCATCACTTGATTCTTTCTTTGACTTGCCCTTGTTCTTGGATGATGATGAGCAAGCCTTGAATGCCACACTTTTCTTCTTCTTGTCTTCTTCATTCATCTTGTCATCCTTGTCATCCCCCTCTTTTTCCACATGGTATGTCTATTGGGTCATGACATCACCTAGTACTTGGTTGGGGGTAATGTCCTTCAATCCTCCTCTTATGACGAGCAATCTTAATATCTCAAATCTTGGAGGTAGGCACATCAAGAACCGATGAGAGACATCATCATCCTTGATCTTCTCTCCCAATGCCTTCAAATCATTGACAATGACTTGCAATCGATGAAACATCTCCGGAATGCTCTCATCATCCTTCATCTTAAAGCTTGTCAATTTATCCTTGAGGATATACAACTTGGCACTCTTCACCGCTGGTGTGCCCTCATATGTTTCCTCCAATCTCTTCCATACCTCATTTGCTCTTTCACAATCTTTGATTTGCTCAAACACCTTGGAATCAATGGCATTGTATATGGTGTTGAGAGCTATTGTGTTGCATTGCTTGTTGGTCTTGTGTTGGTTAGTGGGATTGTCGGGGTCAATGATAGCATAATCATTCTCGGTCACTTCCCATACTTGATCATTGATTGAACCAAGATACATTCTCATCTTTCTCTTCCAATAATCATAGCTTGTGCCATCAAAGAACGGTGGTTTGTCCCCACATAGTTGAACACAACTTGAGCCATAATTTTGTTTAATCAAACAGTGACCACGGCTCTGATACCACTTGAAAGGTCCTAATATGGCTAGAGGGGGGTGAATAGCCTATTTAAAAATCTACAAATCAACTAGAGCAATTTGATTAGTAAGACAAATAGCGTAATGCAAACTTGCTCTAGCTCTACAAGGGTTGCAAGCCACCTATTCAACAATTCTAGTAGCAATGATTAATGGGCACACAATCTACTTGACCACTACTCACTAAGAGCTCTCACAAATACTACACTAAAGAGCTCCACTAGATAAAATTAAAGCACAAGGCAAGCTCTCAATTCTAATTACACTAAAGAGCTTGCTATATCTAGTTTGTGGAAATGTAAAAGAGTAAGTGATACGATTATACCGCCACGTCGGAGAGTGAACCAATCACAAGATGAAGATATGACCAATCACCAGGAGAATACAAATGACAAGAGACAATCAATTTTTCTCCCAAGGTTCACGTGCTTGCCAACACGCTAGTCCCTGTTGTGTCGACCAACACTTGGTGGTTCGGCGCCTAAGAGGTGTTTCACAAACCTCATCCACACAATTGGACACCGCAAGAACCTACCCACAAGTGAGGCAACTCAATGACATGAGCATTATATTAGAGTTACCTTCCGGCACTTCGCCGAGGAAGGTACAACTCCCCTCACAATCACCAGAGATGGCCACGAACAATCACCAACTCGTGCCAATCCTCCACTGCTGCTCCAACCGTCTAGGTGGTGGAAACCACCAAGAGAAACAAGCGAAATCCACAGCGCAACACGAATGCCAAGTGCCTCTAGATGCAATCACTCAAGTAATGCACTTGGATTCTCTCCCAATCTCACAATAATGATGGATCAATGATGGAGATGAGTGGAAGGGCTTTGGCTATGCTCAGAATGTTGCTATGTCAATGAAAATGGCCAAGAGGGTGAGCTTGAGCCGGCCATGGGGCTTAAATAGAAGCCCCCTCGAAATAGAGCCGTTGGCTCAATAATTGGGCTGACTGCGCATCGATCGGACGCTCCGGTCAGATGCACCGGACGCTCCGACTGTGAATACCGGACGCATCCGGTCAGCCTACTGGACGTGTCCGGTCGCTCCCAGACCACCACGTGTCCCGTTCAATCCCAAGTAACCGTTGTACCTCACTGGCTGACGACCGGACTCTCACACTGGACGTAGAAACACAAATGACCGGACGCTGAGCCGCCAGGTCCGGTCGAGTCCAGTAAGCCACCAGGGCCAACCGGACGTGTCTGTTAGAAACTGACCAGACGCTAAGCCTCAGCATCCGGTCGATTACAGTAAGCATCCATGCTTGACCGGACGCGTCCGGTCACTCCGAACCGGACGCTGCCAGCGTCCGATCAACTATACTGTCGAACATCGTTTTTCTGAATTACACCGGACATGTCCGGTGTGGCGATCGGACGCGTCCGATCGCTGAATTCATCGCCAAATACTGGACGTGTCCGGTCACCATACCGGACGTGTCCGGTCACTCTGTAACCACCGCGACTAACTCCTTTTCAACTCTATCTTCTTCACCCTTGCTCAATTGTGCCAACCACCAAGTGTATCACCTTGTGCACATGTGTTAGCATATTTTCATAAATATTTTCAAGAGTGTTAGCACTCCACTAGATCCTAAATGCATATGCAATGAGTTAGAGCATCTAGTGGCACTTTGACAACCGCATTTCGATATGAGTTTCACTCCTCTTAATAGTACGGCTATCAATCCTAAATGTGATCACACTCGCTAAGTGTCTCGATCACTAAAAAAAATAGCTCCTACAATTTATACCTTTGCCTTGAGCCTTTTGTTTTTCTCTTTCTTCTTTTCAAAGTTTAAGCATTTGATCATCACCACGCCATCACCATCGTCATGATCTTTGCCATTGCTTCATCACTTGGAGTAGTGCTACCTATCTCATAATCACTTTGATAAACTAGGTTAGCACTTAGGGTTTCATTAATTAACCAAAACCAAACTAGAGCTTTCAGCATGGCTCACTGCCCACTAAGTGTTTGATGAAATGAAATGGCCCACGGTTGTTGTCTTCCCAATAGCAGCCGGTTCCTATTCGATTGAGTTACATGCTGTTACTCCTTGGTTTAGCTATCTTTATATGTACATGTTGTTACATAAACCCGTTAGTTTTTCCCTGAAGAGATTATGCTACCTACTGATTTGTTGAGGACCTAGTAATCATGGCCCTAAACTATTTAAGAACCATTGGTGTTATTTGCATGTTGTCGCAACAAGTTATTCCCTCGAGTCACAGCTAAGTGACCTTTTGCGCTGTGTGTAGTCTAAGTATTTAAACATTGATCATCAACACCTCTTGACATAGTTAGATTGAATATGTGACAATGATATGAGCATATCTGTCTCGAATAGTAGTTGCATAATGTTATGATATCTCTGTACTTTGTAATTATTGCAAGCAATGGAAACTAGCAGTCAAAGGTACACGTTAATGACTGTGGACGTCTTATTTGTGATGGTAGGGAGTGTTCTATTTGTGTAAGAGTTAGATAAGAATTTCTGCTCTTGCTTAAGCAATGATGGATTCTTGTCAAATGTGTACAGGTATAATCGCTATAGGTAGAGTGTCAATTGATTTTGATGGAATGTATAGCATGCTTAAAAAAGGCATCTATAGATGTTTGTTCCAGAAAAAAAAGTTAAAAACAACTTTTAAAATTGGCTCGACAGCAGCAGCAAGTATGATTACTAAACCACATTGATCTCTGAATAATAAACAGTCCAATTATTGAGGTAATTGTTTATCATGTTAAGGATAAAGAACATTAAATAGATTTAGTTTGGCCATATAACTTAAATAATAACTCTTGTTCAGTGAGTTACCATTACCACTTACCACATGCCTAATTTACTTAAATGTATAGGCAACCATGGCATGGTATGTAGTGCATGTTGGTCACATGCCTGGGATTTATCGAACCTGGGAAGATTGCTATGCTCAAGTCAATCGCTACCCTGGTAATTTGCACAAAAAATACAACACAGAAGCTGAAGCTTTGAGGGCCTACTATAGTCATCTGGCCTACCTTACAAACCATGGGCAACCGGCCTACTATGGTCCAATGAATGCAAACCATGGCCATCCGCTGGCACTAGAGATCGAAGAGAAGCCACCCGCCGGAGATGTGAAGATTAGGAGAATTGTTCCTTGGTCTTGGAAAGATGTCATGCTTTTATTTATGGCTATGGTCATCGCTTTTCTTATTTGGAAGTTGATGTAGGCTTAGTTTCATAGAAGAGTAGGTGGACTTTGTTGTATGTGATCAATCAAACAATGAATTTGTTCTAGGTGAACATATGCTATTATTTGACTTTGTTGTATGTGGACTTATTATTAGACTTTGCATTAAACATATTATATATATATATGAACATATGCTATTAGTAGTTGTCCGCGACCAAAACTAACCACGATCGTGTCACAGCCATGACTCATCGTCACATGTTACCCCATCGCTAAAGAACTGATCGGCAACAAGAAGCGGTTGATATCGCTGGGACGGGAGAGCCGCATGATCCGACAAACGGTGACGGTGTCAATCAGGTCAGTGAGAACGAGCAGCCATGGACCCTGTTCGGCCTGCTGGATCTGGGTCAAAATGACCAAGATGGCCAGGTAACTTTGGCATCATGTGACTATGTAGCCACACACGCTAATCAATTGAGAGGGTCATAGCTTACTTGGTGTCTCTAGCAGGAGCCTCCGCCGGTCGAGGAGCCAGAGGGTTCGGGTAGCAGGAAGGCCAGATCCAAGCAAGGCATGTCAAAGATTCCTATTGGTAGGAATGCACACTGGCACATTACTGAGTTCAATGAATTCGGGGATCCACTCTCACCGCCTATAGCTTTGACCAAATACAAGACTATCCTCGGGTTACTTGTTAGGGACTTCATCCCGATTAAGTATAGGAAGTGGATTGGGAAAGATGATGACCGGTGGAGGGTTCCCAAAAGCGAGAAGGATTACATATGGGATGTCAAGATCCTAAAGTATTTCATTTTCCCAGCCGAGTATGACAGGGAGTTAGTCAAGAAAAAAGCAAAAGAAATCATGGGGATATGCTTCAAGAATTTCAAGGGGACATTGTACAAGAATTTTGTCCTCCAAAATAAAGAGCCAGATTTTGATGGTGGACAGTTTAGCAAGCAGAAGGACTTCTGGCAGGATTTCAAGGAATACAGGTTATCCGAGGAGTACTTAGAACTGAGCAGGAAGAATAAGGAGAATTCACAGAAAGCGACGAATCCTCATCATCTCGGCTCTCGTGGCTACGCCAAAAGGATGCCAGAATTTGAAGCATAACTTCAAAAGATGGATCACCTTGCTGAGGAAGGCGTTCAAGTTGAGACCACCAATTGGGAGCCTAGATTGGTATTATACTGTATGGGGAGAAATGTACGACACACCAAGGACGGGAGCTTTAGCTCCTCAAATCAACCCATGAGCGAACTCATCCAGAGGATCTCCTAGGTAACTAAGGAGGTGAGGCAAGGGACTTGCACTTCTAATAGGGAGAAAAATGTGCTCACCCAAGCACTCGGAACCAAGGAGCACCCTGGTCGCACTAGAGGAATCGGTATTGTTCCTTGGAAACTAGCATTCTCCCAAGAATCTAATACTTACCGGAGCCGCTCGAGGGGTAGAGTGGAACATGAGGCAGAGTATTTGAGGAGACTAAAAGAGATGGAAGACATAATGGAAGCACGGATTGAGGCGACCGTTGAAGCGCGAGTCGAGCAAATTTTACTGTCCAAGGGGTCAGTAGTACCACAAAACCCTACTCCTACTGCCTTTAGCCTGGCCACAGTTTAGGGGTCGCAGCAGCTGTAGATCGACCCCGCTCGACGAAGAAGAGACGAATGTGCCTCATCCGATAGATGACATCACTGAACCCGTCAATGTTAGGTTGTACATCCGTCAGGAATGGACAAAGGACAAGGTGGCGCTCGGCCAGGCCTGGCCTACGGGAGACGGGACAATTAATGGCCGCCCAATTCCATTGGGGTACGTTCGCGTCACCATTGACAGAATACTTGATAAGAAGTATAACAAGATACCCATTGAGTAGCCCGTAGCGAAAGACAGGCCAAAACTTGGTCAAAACAAGGGCTCTCAAGTGGCCTGGCGCAAGCGCTTCATTAAGCTTGACCATCAATTGTCCTCTGATGATGAGGACGACTGTGAGTCTTCGCCCACCCGCGATGATCACTCACCATCTCCCAACAGAGATCACTCCCCTCCTCATCCAGATCCATCACCCACGAGAAGACAGAGGTCTCCTTCTATTCCTCCTTGTCCGACTCCATCTTCATCAGCCCTGAGAAAATAGACTCCTCCTCCTCCTCCTCCTCCTCCTCCATCTTCATCGGCGCCGGGAAAACAGAATTCTCGTCGTCATCCTCCTCCTCCACGTCAGCCCAAAACAAGATCAAGGACATCCTCGCAGTCGCGGAAAAGGTCCTTGGATTCGGTCGCTAATGCTCTCAAAGTGGACCAACAGAAAAGAAAAAGGCCGTTCAGTAGCAGCGTTACCACCTTGATGAAAGAAAAATTTATAGCACACATCTTGAAGGAAGATTGTGTTAGTTTCTTCAATCTTTGTGCCTCACTGCCTTTGTTTTTGTTGAAATCCGAATTCGAAAGGCAAACACAGAATAAATACGCTACAACAAGAGACGAAGAAATACATAATAAAGATTTAAGAAACATACAGAAGTACGTCGAAGACAACCCAGGATTAACCATGGAAGAGGCCGCAACCATCTATTATGATGTACAAGGGACGGCAACATCAGTAATAAAGTATGAAAGGGGCAATCTTTTATTTCCCGATCATGAGTATAAAAATCTGACAACATATATGCGCCAGTTACATAAATGTTACATGGCTCAAGCAATAGAGACGGACGACTTTGGTTTTGAGGATATTATCCGTTCGCCACATGTTTTCCATTATCCTGAAGAAGAGAAGTTCGATGTCGAGTGGGAGTGCTTATTCCAGCTATACCAGAAACGCTCTCTCGATGTTTAAATGTTGACGCTGTGGACTATGTAAGTACCTACACGCATGATTTTACAATTAACTACTCTCTCGAGACACAAATTGTTAACTTTTGAGCACTTTCTATGATTTTATGTAGGTGTATAGCAAAATTTTACATTCTAAAAAGCAAATGGGATTACATAGCCTTCTTGGACCCTATGCGAGTCAATGAGAGGACATGTCTAGGCCTCTATGGATGTGATGTGGAAGACCTGAAACAGAGATTGATTGCTGTTTTCGACGAATTCACGATGAAGTAAACCCACATACTTCTAGCCTACAACTGTGAGTATGTGTTCTCGGCTTTTAATTTTATGCTTCTTTTTTCATTAAGATTATTCAATAATTAGGATTCTGTGATTGCAGCAACCATTTCGTCTTCATTTGTGTTAATCTTGCCAAAAATCTGCTCGAGGTGTGAGACTCGAAGAAAAAATCATTTCATCATCTGGATGCACTGGTGGCAGTGCTAAATTAGTAAGCGATCCTAATAACATATTATTTTCTAATTACACATACCGCTTTCTAATGTTTCTCCTTTTAATGTTGCTCAGTGTCCGAAGAAGACATATCGGTGGGACGTCGGTTCCATTCAAGGTTGTCGAAATGGAGGGGAAGTACCTATCACAGCCGGCGAGAAATAATGAATGCGGGTTTTATGTAATGTGGGCAATGCTTCGCTACATCAGCGGGAAATCGGAAGAAGCCGATAAGTTGGTGTGTATAATCCGCATTTCATTTATGTCTGTTAATAATTCAACAAAATGATTTACTGTTCCTCTTTGGATATCATCTTTTTTGAACGACAGCGCAACAAATATAACCACGAAAGGCTGTTAGACATGGAGATCATGCACTGCAATCGGAGCTGGCAAAATTCATCTTAGCCGAGGTATTGGAAAAAGATAGAGTATTTTCCATTGCACAATCCGTGAAGTACAAGGACTAGTATGACCCAGAGCGGCTCGCCAGATTATTGTAAGAAGTCCGAGAAGCATGTGTGAAGTCCAAGAACATTTCTTTTTTATTTTGAGGGATCGAGATGTGGATAAGAACATTTGAATTATAACTGTAATATTTGTAATGTTTAATATTGATGGACCTGTCGTCTACGTAGCGTATATAAAGCGAAACCCGATTCCACCAAAAAATATAAATTAAAATAAATTATAAAATAATAAAATATGAACGGGCCATCACTGTCGGTTAGTAACAAACCGGTAGTGTTGGCTTGCTCAACACTGCTGGCTTGAACCATGAACCGACACTGATAGTTACGACAACACTGTCGGCTTGATCCATGAACCGACACTAATATTTACTATAACACTGCCGGTTTGATCCATGAACCGACAGTGTATGCTTGCTCAACACTGCTGGCTTGAACCAAGAACCGACACTCTTGAAGCAACCGTCACTGTCAGTTGGCACTACAAACCGGCAGTGTTGTTCAACTGGACACTGCTGGGTGGAGCCAGGAACCGACACTGTTTCATGTAGATCAGTGTCAGTTTTTAAGGACCGGCAGTGATGTCAACCCCCCATCACTGCCGGTATACCACTGTCGGTTCAAAATCCGGCAGTAAAGTGAGTTTTTGAACCGACAGTGATGTCCAGATCTGGGGTAGTGATACTTGCATGCTGTAGCGTTTGTTAGTGATATATATATACACATATATGTTATCACAAACATAATGTTTTATTTCTAAATTAAATTGACTATGAAAATATCTAATTATCTAACAGCAGGTCAGTCCTGGACCACTGTCGCGGCCTCCTCTTCTGTGAAACTGAGTGGGGTGGCGAGCTCTGCGTGTGCAACCCGGCGACGTGTCGGTGGACGGTGCTTCCCCCGCCTGGCACAGATGGCAAGCGTCATCAGCATTACGCTGGTGCGTACGTCGCGTTTGATCCGGCTGAGTCGCCGCACTACCAGGTTATCTTGGTTCCAGCCGTGCTGGCAGCGCCATTATCGCACGAGGACCGCCGGAGGAGGGCGGAGCAGGAGCGGTGTGCACTGCTGCGGGAGGAAGAGAAAGACGCGCCCTTCTGCTTGGACAGGTTGTTCTCGTTGCCAGATGACGGCACGGCAGTTGGTCAATGGGAGTTTCAGCAACCGCCATCCTCTGTGGATGAAGAACGTGATGACCCATGCCGCTTGATGGAATGGCCACCGGAGCCATGGACGCTGCGCGTGTTTTCATCAAGGACTGCTCAATGGGAGGAGAGGGCTTTTGTCCGGGAAGGAATGCCGGCAGACACAGTCGAGAAAATACGATCGGATCTAGAGTCAGCATATTACAAGAGATACGCCGTCTACCATAATGGATCGCTCTATGTGCACTGTCGTGGTTCTTTTGTTGCAAGGTATGCATTGATTTTTCTTTTTTCTCAGACATGATTTCCAAGCTCGTTAGTTTAATTAGTATCGGCACTATTCATGTACCATATATAATTGTGTTTGTTTTCGGAAATAGTAATAGTTTTTTATTTCCTCCTTTCCATATTAGAGGTTGTTTTGTCTTTTTACATGCCTTTTGCTATGTCGCTATGTCTATAGACATACGATCGGAGGAAGTACAACTATTGCAAATATAGTTTAGAAATTTTATAGTAATATATCTCTGGATCATAATTGGTATTTATTTTTATTTGTTCTTTTATTTGTGTATTATTTAATTTGTTGTTGGCACAATACGAAGTTCGTTATATCTTGAAAAAACTTAGATGCATCAATAAACGATCAATATAGAAGATATTTTCTATAATTGAGTAAATGATTGATGCACCATTGCATGTTTTGTTGTTATGTCTTTTTCAATTCCTAAGTTTAAACATAATTTTTCCCTTTTTATTATATATGTAAATTAGACCATGCATGCACATGCCCTTTTTCATCTTTCATAGGTTTCCATCACCGTCATAAATTTAGAGGCAATATACAGTTATACCAAAATTACTTATGTTCACAAGAATTACTATAATTAAATGTTTCAATTATTTGGCTACTACTTAGTCGAACATGGACGAATTTTACCTTTTTATACATCAAACAAATATACATAGCATAGTAACATGCAATTTTACCATTCTATGCAGGCTTTTATTGTCAAAGAGTAAGTATCAAATAATTGAAACGCCAAGGAATGTTAATGAGTACACAAAAGCATATTTGGGGAAATCGCAGAATGTTGTATGCTTTGGAATAGTCCATGATAATCAATTAAAGATTTGGATTCTCGATGAATCATGTGGCCAGATGGAGTGGGCTCTCAAGTATGAAACTATGGTTGGGCACTATGCTGAATATTTAGCATCAATCGATGATGATTACAGTGGTAGAAATCGGGATGGATATTGGATTGTAGAAGAAAATATTAAAATCCAAGATACTGACCATGATGTTGAACCTCAATCAGAAGAGGGCTATGAGTGGGACTCTGACAATGATGATACTTTTACTATTAACACTGAAAGCCAAGAATACTTCAACGATTACGAGCAGCTTAATATTATTGGATTCCACCCCTATAAGGAAGTTGTCTTTATGGTTAAACAGTTTCAAGTTGTTGCCTACCATTTGAAGAGCACCAAAATTCAGTATCTAGGCAACTCAAGTCCAAAATGTTGCAATCATAACTTTTGGAACCGTATATATCGGTCATTCCTTTACACTCCATGCATGATTGGAGATTTGCTTCATGGAGACCAAACTGGTGGTCAGAGCTTATCTGAATATTAATAGCAGCTTTAGTACAAGTCAAACATTTGAACAAACGAGCAATTATAACGGTGTGCTGATGCTTTACTTTCTTCTTGTTGGCTCAATTATCTTCGCTACGAAACCTATATATGCACCATATTGTATATGCCTACTTGTATTTAATTGAACCTAGAGTTTTTTTTGCTTATTTGGCTATTCTTCCATCGTTATTCTTTATTTCAAATGTTTACTCCAAACTGTGCAGTCTTGCCTTGTAAGTATGTTTTTATTGAATAACCTTGCCTTGTATGGTTATTTAGGAGAAAAAAAGCTGATTGTCAAAATAGAGTATTCACCGGCATGATCACGTGGAAGTTGCACTTTCGCAACCATGCATGTACCGAGGCTGGGACCATATGTGAGGGTTAAAAGTTCCAAAATCAACATCTATAGATGTCAAAAAATAGAAAAAAAATCTAAACCACTAGGACACTCTGAACAACCCATGATCCATAGATATATATTTCTTTGTTCCAAATAGGCCCTTAGGTGTTATTTGGTTGATGGGCTGTAGTAGTGGGATAGGGTGGGATGATCCTCTTTTGGAGTTGTTTGGTTCGGAGGCGAGGAGTGGGATGATCCCACTAGGAAATATTCCACCCAGATTCAGGATGATTGTGCCCTCAGAAATTGAGCGGACAGAATCACACGAAGTGGGACGGCCGCTACCGCGAGTGCACACGCGAGGAGGAAGAAGAGATGCGTGCGTGGGGAGGGAGGGAAACGCGCGTGGCCAACAAGCTCGCCGAGATCCGGGCCTGCCGGCGCGTGGGCGAGCTCCAGCCCTGCGGCTGAGCTACTGCTGGCGAGATCCAGCCGAGCTGCTCGCAAGGAAGAAGAGCGCGCAAGCCTGAGGCGGCGGCGCGGGCCCGACGGCCATGGGTGGCGGTGCTGTGGCCCGGTGTCGCAAGCGGGCGGTGCGCTGGCCCGAGGTCGCGAGCGGCTGGGCGGGTGGCGGTGGCATGTGGGCTCGACGTCCACAGGCGACGGTGCGTGGGCCCGATGGCCACCGGCAGTGATCGCAGGGGCGAGGCCCTGGCGCCCGGTCACGAGGTCGTGAGCGATGGAAGAATGAATGAGCGGTCCATGATGGAACAAAGAAGAAAGGATAAGGAAGAAGAAAAAAGAAAAAAAGAAAAAAGAAAAAGAAAAGGGAAAAGGAAGAAAGAAAAAAATCTGATGAATGGTGGGCCCTACATGTCAATGGTTCATCACATCCTAGAACCAAACAGAAAACAGAGTCATCTCGTCTCTTCTCAACCAAACAACAGATGTGATCATCTCGTCCATGAAAACTGAGATGGAACCATCCTATCCCACTGTGTCTCTCAACCAAATGCAACCTTATAGTTGGTAGAGGCGGGATGAGAAATAAATGATTGAACTAGCGTCTTTACTTAGTTGATTTAGTCTTTCACTTATATTGTTCAATCATCTAAAAACTCAATATCCTTTAGTCGACGTTGAGCGTGCCTAGCTTTAGAGGTCTAACTGCACCTTGCAGCCTTAGAAAAGGGCATAGGAGAGGGACACAGATCGTGTGCAGTGGTTATTCACACTGCAAGATATGCAGTGGCCATATATGAGCCATTCATCTAATGGGGAACGGCAGGATTATGGATCTTCTTTTTCCCCTCCTTTCTTTATCTCACCTTTTACTCAAACGAATGCAAAAATAATTCAAGAGCATATTCTACTGTACAACAGCAGACCACATATTGAACATATTCAAAATCAGAGTTTGCTGAATTGTCAGCCATACAGAACACATGCCCACATACTGAACGTATTGGATCCCTTTGCTCCATGCTACTGATTCTAAATCCTACACATATTTTACTCTAAACTGAGGTATTTTTTACCCAAAAGCTTAATACAAAAGCTGAACAGGAGAGCATATAGCACTGTTCCTATCTTCATATACAAAATGTTGTATCACCCAATAGCAGATTTGATCATGCCTTCAGTAAATGACCTACAAACAAAAATAATTCAGATATGCCGCTTTCTAGATTAAATTGAACTAATACAATTTACGTAGACTTACATTTATATTCTGCTAAAAATACCAATCATCTATCCCTCCGACAGAGTCAGGATTAGTGGCATCTTGAATAATACTTGAACTCTGAAATGAGAGAGAGGAAGCTAGATAGGAAAATCAGCAGCTTTAGAATTATATTTTTTTAAGAAAAGAGAAAACCAGCATACCTTAATAAGTTCAGAAAAACTACTAAGTGATTCATATTGTTGAGATTTTTTCCAAAGTAGCATCTATGTTTTCCTCATATGCTTGGAATTCTTGCACCGGGTTTGCACTTTCTTCATGTTGTGCAGCTTTCTTTGTTGTCTTCTTATTTGCTTTGTTCTTCTTTTTCTTCTGAAATTTTTCAATCCAAGATTTCTTCTGTTTTGACCCACCATTTGGTTTTTCTTTCTTCTCAAGACCAGCAACATTTGCAAACTGTTCAGGTAAGCTGAATGGTACTTGAACACTAGAATTTTCAACATCAGTTTTAGGAGTTTCTCTGATTTTTCCTTCCACCTGCTTACGGACATTGTGAAGTGTCTCTTCAACAAGCAAGTAGCAATCTTCAAAATCAGCAACTAATGAAGCTAAAGGAAAGAATATCCGGCAAAGATTTTTGTACCGAAGTGTAGCATCTAACTTAGGATTTTCCACTATATCCCTCCCATGCATATCTTGGATAGTCTCTGACCTTGCGCCTCGAGTCCACCGTTTCAAAATGTATCTTTCAAGCAATAACTTAATGTTCATCAAATCGAGACCTTTTAGTGCATGCCTACATAATATACCAATTCTTTCAAGAGTCGACAATTGCATGTGACAATCTGATCAGCAAGGTTGACTATAACTGTACGCTCTTCTTCAAGTGTAGATGACTCCCCAAGAGCTCCAATTGCAATGAAAAATTCAGTGCTTCTGTTTGAATCCACTATGTAAGCTGCTAGTGACTTTTCATATTCAGCTTGGAAGGCTTCAAAAATTGCAGGTGTATATATCTTACTAGTTTGTACCAATATAGGTGCCATCATCAAAATTCTTGGTTGTTTCTTTCTAGATTCAAATTCAGCTCGTAACTCCTCTCTCTCTCTCTTGTCTTCAACAACATGCTCCACACGCTTTAGAAACCTAACGATGTCGAGATCTGATTTCAAATGCACTTTCAATGCATTATTCAAGCTCTCGCTTAGTTGCGTACTTCGCATTCCTATTGAAAAAACATCCAACATGTAGCATTCAGCCCACTTGTGTCTCAACATGTAAATGCTGTCTAGCCAGGTCGATTTGCTTACTTTTCCTTTCATAGCATCAAAAGCTTCTTCAAATTCTGCTTTTTCCATACTGATACATGCAAGCACTGAAATCTAACAAGATACTTAAACTCTTCTTCAGTCTCAGACTCCTCTTCATTCTGAGAGCACAAGTGCTTTAATGCATTTTGCGATATATGCCAGGTACATAAACCATGCCATGTACTAGTGAAGACATTGGACACCGCCTTTTCCATTGCACTATCTTGATCAGTAAAAAATGTTTGAGGCTGTTTTTTATTATGGATCGACAAAAATGCATTGAATAACCACTTGAATGACTCGAATGTCTCATCATACATAAGAGCAGCACCAAATACCACTGTCTCTCTAAATTGGTTAAAGCCTGCAAACACACCAAATAGCCTATATTCTTTGTTGGTTCCAAAGGTAGTGTCAAATGTGATGACATCCCTAAAGTGCGCATAGTCGACAATCATCTTTGCATCAGCCCAAAATATATTGGTTATTTGTTCTTCACAATCCATTTGAATGGCATATTGAAAGGAAGGATTCTCCACAGATTTATCTTGAAAATACTTTAGCAAACTTCCAGCCTCACCATACATCATCTCTCTTTGGCGCTTGGTTCGCAAATAATTTTTATGATCACGATGAGTGTATCCGAGGTTACCTGATCCACCAACATATCTACCAAGAAACTCATGTGCTACTTTAGGTGCAATTCCAGAATCATCAGCCACATCAATATCAATAGCCTGATGCTTAGAAATGTTTCTCTGTGATGGCATCAGATGACTTGTTTGTGCAGTTTGCAGAATGTGGTTGTGCTCAACAAATAAGTCATGTACTTTGTAAGTCCCATTTCCTCTTTCTAAAGTAATGCCCATACGAACCATGCAGCATGTTCTTGTCTGCGCCCTATTACGCTTGCAAACTGAGAACTTCTTATCTTCAGCCCGAGAACCTTGATTTGAGCAAACAAACCTACATGTTGTTACTAATCCATCAAGACCATCAAACCCCATCCTACCACCATATGTGACCCAGAAGTTCCAAGCCTCATCAACACTGCTAAATCTCATACTTATTTTAGGAATCTAGAAAGGAGTTGCAGCCACCCTGTGGTTATAAATATTGTGTCACGAGAACCAACCAGACAAAATATTATGTTTCCCTAACCTAACATTTTTAAGACATTTCAACAAATTTAATCCAACTATGCAGGAACTGATTAGTTAGATTTGGAACAAGGATTAGCACAACCTTGTAGGCGATTCCTCGAGCACCTGTTGGGCGTCATCCGTGGCACCATCTTCTTCAGCTGCTTGGGTGCTTGCTGGAATGCTTTGCGCCATGGGAGGTTGCACGGGGGCATGGGGAAGGCGCCTGGCGCTGGCCTTCTTCGACGCGCATGCCTTGCTCGGTGTCGGCGTAGACGCCGTGATGCCTCCTGGAGCGATGGGATGAGGACGTTGGAGGACGGCAGCTTCTACAGGCACATGAGGAGTAGCATCGCCTCCACTAGCTGCGAGGAGAGGTCCTGGGCATTTCATGGCGCGGCAGCTCGCCGGCCTCCCTGCTCTCGCCCACCGCCGGACGGCTCCGCCGCCTCGCTCTTCTAGATATATGGCGCCAAAGCTCTAGAGTTTCCCTCCAAGAACGCCCGGGGAATGAAAAAGTAGAATCCCATCCCAACCGCTTCTCGTCGGATGAATGGCTCAGATATGGCCATTGCATATCTTGCAGTGTGAATAGCCACTGCACACGATCTGTGTCCATAGGAGAGGCAAGCTAGCACGGGGACAGAGCGGCAAGGGAGGGGAGATATGGCGGTGGGGCCAGTGAAGGACGAGGGAGCGGTGGGCCTGTGAAGGGCAGGGGAATCATGAGGACTGCCCAACAACATCGGGTTAGCGTGGTAAGGGGCAGCGGAGGCAAAGCTCGGCTGCAGGGACGTCAACGGGGATTGGGGACGACCTGCAATAGGCGGGGAAGCCATAATAGGAAGTGGTTTTCGCTAAGAGGAAGATTGAAGAACAGCAGCAGCTGAGCTGGAAACTGTTGGGTTGACATCCTGTGAGTATAACTACTGTTCTTCACCTAAAAGAATGAAGAAGAAAAAAAACAGGTATTTGTAGGTAGCAATTCCCAGTCTTTCTCATTTTTATTGATGGATGAATACATCAACGTTGGATTATTGGTTGGCACTTGGCGTTCTAATAATCTCCGTGGCCTGCAACAAGTGCTCGATAAGCTCATCGATGTACGCCGTGTCCCAAAGAACCTCCCACAAAAACAGATTTAAAGTCAATTTCCTCCGTCTTTGACTTTGTGACTAAGGGCTCGTTCGTTTAGCTCTATTCCTGGCAGGATTTAATACTGGTGACAGTTTGCTATATAAATTACTGTAGTATTTCTGACAGAATTAGCTTCGGTGGGTGATTCCCTGCCAAACGAACGGAGCCTAAAGAAGAATAGCCAACTCGTCTCAATCCGTACTCAAGTCAAGAATGAAAGCAGGCCTTGTGTTAAGAAAATACTCCAACCTTTGACGATCGGCCCACGGTTAGCCGGCCCATCAATTTTCGTCTCTGATGGGGATATTATACGAATGGGTCCCTTAGGACTGTCCAAGGGTTCAAACTCTGGTGACCACACTTTTGTTGCTAAAAAAAGCGTAAATAAAGTTATATATAAAAAGCGCCGCTGCACGTCTCGGTGAAACCCTTGCAGCGAGCCGCGCCGTCAACCGCCATCTACATCTAGGAGTAGGTAGGGCTAGGAGTAGATCATGGCAACGGATGTCGGGGCACTGCCGGACGACGCCCTCGCCAACGTCTTCCGTGGCCTGCCGCTGCGGAGCCTGGCCGTGGTCCGGTGCGTCTGCAAGGCGTGGCGCGACGTCGTCGACGCCCGCGCGCTTCTCCTCCCGCATCTACACCTCCTGCCGCGCTCCGTGCGGGGAGTCTTCATAAACTACCTAGACCACGACCACCCTCACCACTTAGTCCGTCCCTGCTCGCCGTCGACGATTCCCAGAGTAGACGGCACGCTCAGCTTCTTGCCCAACGACCACCGCAGGTCGGTCTCGGTCCTGGACCACTGCAACGGCCTCCTCCTCTGCAAAACTAAGTGGAGAAGCGAGCTCTGCGTGTGCAACCCGGCGACGTGTCGGTGGACGGTGCTTCCCCGGGGCGCAGATGGCCACCATTACGCTAGTGCGTACGCCGCGTTTGATCCGGCCGAGTCGCCGCATTACGAAGTCATCTTGGTTCCCGCCGTGCCGGAGGCGCCATCGCCGCCCGAGGACCACCGCTGGCCGGCGGAGGAGGTTCAGCGGCGTGCGCTACTATGGGAGAAGGAGAAAGACGCGCCCTTCTGCTTGGACTGGTTCTTCTCGTTGCCAGAAGACGGCGCGGCAATTGGCCAATGGGAGTTTGACCAGCTGCAGCACGATATCAACGACGACCCATGTCGCTACATGGAATGGCCACCAGCGGCATGGAAGCTGTGCGTGTTTTCATCAAGCACTGGTCAATGGGAGGACAGGATTTTTGTCCGGGAAGGAACGCCGGCAGGGATGGTTCAGAACTTCAGAAGATGCGATCGGATATAGAGTTCCCTTATAGGCACCGGCAATACGCCGTCTACCATCATGGATCACTCTATGTGCACTGCCGTCGTGGTTCTTTTGTCACAAGGTATGCATTGTTTTTTTTTTCTCTGAGACATGGCTGCCAAGCTAGTTTAATTAGTACCGACAATATTCATGTACTATTATTGTGTTTGTTTTCGAAATATTAATGTTTTTTTTTTGATGCAGGGGCCATGCAGCGGCAGCACTACCCTGGGAGGAAGGACTCATCACCACAGCCCAGGTGTCCCCGCATTTTCCATCCAAGCCAAGCATGCCGACTGCTATTGCTCCCACCTGTCGACCGATGATGGAAGAGGGGGAACAAGTAGAGCCCAAAAGATTTGAGATATCGAGTCGCCCCTAGAAATCGATTTTTGAAGATGAACCTAAATCCAGCCACCTCTAAAATTGATTTATGAAGGTCGGCTAGGCGAAGGAGGCGTTGTGGGGGCATAGCGGTGGGGGCGCCGCTGGCCGCAAGTGGCGGGAGATGGCGATTGAGTCAAGGAAGGACAGGGAGTCATGCCGATGGCCGGATGACATCAGGGTAACACGATGAAGGGCAGCAGGGACAGGCTTGACGACGGGCCTGTTCGGTTGGCTGGTTCGTTTCGTTGCTGGTTCGTGAAGAAGTACTGCTGGCTGGTTTGTGTGAGAGAAAAATACTGTTTCGACTAGAAATTTACGATCGTTTACGACAAGCCACAGCCAAACGAACAGGCTGGGGGACACCGCTGAGGATGGGAGGCGACCAACGATCGGTGGAGGAGCCATAACAGAGAGTGGTTTTCGCAACAAGGTAGAAGAAAGGGAAGGTGAAGGAGAACTGTAGCAGCTGAGAAGGGACAGTCGAATTGACACCTGATAGTTACTGTTTGTCACCTGAAAATTTGATAAAACAGAGTGTAAGCAATTTCTTTGGTCTGCCTCATTTCACTTCTCCTATGTTTTAAGTGTTTGAATTTTAAGATAATTTCAGACACCACTCTTGTATCATCAACTAGTACAAGTAATTGTTACTTTTGTTATTTGTAATTTATCTTTGTGTCGTAATATATTTAATTTTTGTCCTTGTCTGACTATAGAAATAATTGTAAATAATAAATTTGCTAATTGTCTTTGTTCTAGCATAAATCACATTTTATCGGGTTTGTAATTTTGTCTGGTTTTTTATTCTCGGAACCGAAAATTACAAATTGTGCCTACTAAAATTGCAGCGTACTAAAGCTACAATTTTAATACAAAATATATCCAATAATCGTTGCCTGAAAAGAAACTAAAATTCAAACACGTGAATTTTAGCAAGTCGCTTCTCATTTTTATTGATGGATGGATACATTAACGATGAATACATTGCTCTTCGTCCTAATAATCCCCTCGACGCTGCAGCAAGTGCTCGACCAGCTCATCGATGTAGCGCTCCTGCGTTGCCGTATCCCAAAGAACCTCCTGCAATCCCTTGGCACTGCGTGAGAACTCCTTGCCTTCCTCCTCCGCCATCACCCACCGCACGGTCCTCGCGACGTCCTCGCCGCGGAACTCGCTGCCGCAGTCATCCCAGGGCACCTCCAGGCCGACCCGCCGCTCCGTCATCAACCGCGCCGTGAGGCCCTGGCCGGCGAACAGGGGCAGCATCACCAGCGGGTGGCCGAACAGCACCCTGTTCGGCAGGCCGTAAACGATCGTGGATTATTTACTGCTGGCTGGTTTGGTGTGAGAGAAAAATATTGTTCCGACTTATAATCCATGATCGTATACGAGCAAGCCAACAGGCTGAGGAAGCTCTCCATGTGGGAGCTCCACCCAACGTGCGTCATGAAGGCGCCCACCGCGGCGTGCACGAGCACGCGCACCTACGGCACCCACCCGACGCGCACCACCCCGCGCGCGCCCACGCGGTCCTCGAACCCGTCCGGGAGCTGCGGCCACTCGCCGCCGAACGGCTTCCGGAGCGCCCAGAGGAAGCGCACGCCCGCCAGCTCCAGCCCGAGCGCTAGCGCGCGGACATGTGCCGGCGTCAGCGGCGCCTCGCTCCCGAACGCCACGTAGAGCACGGACCGCGCGGGCTGGGCGTCGAGCCAGCGCATGAGCCCGCGCTCTCCTCGTCGTCATGCTTGCCCTCGCCGTCGGCCGCCGCGGCACAAACGGCCGCATCATACGGCACGAGGAGGCCTGAAGGGAGGGCGGGATTGCCGTAGAGGTCGCCGAGGAGGGTGCAGAGTGGGCCGTTGACCTCGTGGCTGTAGCGGCACACGATGAGTGGGCAGCGCTGCGTCGTCTCCCAGATGCGGCCGACGTCGGAGATGCCGGACACGTTGGGCTGCCACGCCCCTGCGACCCACTCGGCCTCGTGGCCGCGGAACAGGAGGCAGGACGGAAAAGGGATCCACAGCGGCGGAACGGTGAAGTCCTCCGCCGCGGATCGCGGGTGCGCATCGTTGAGTTCCTTTGGGCCCACGAACGCGACGCAGGCCGCAGGGAAGATCAGCAACACCGCGCATGCAGTGCCGGTCCTAGACTTTTGAGGCTGGCGAACTCGTCACGAACGCCCTCTAGACCACATATAAAATCTTATAATATATAGGCGTTAATTTTTGTTGCAAAACGAAAATAAATCCAGTGATATATTTTTAATTTAACATGTTTGATAGTTATCGAGGAACAATGTAAACTAAAATGGCCCAGGAGTGGCTTGTAAACTTCATTTCTCTCAAAATGTAAACATCTTGTAAACATTATCGCGGGCCACAAGGGCCAAATAAAATTCAGGTGGCGAAAACTCCTCCGATGACCGTAAAAAAAGTAAACAAAACAATAGTATATTTGTACTTCTAAAACTAATATGATTACCACAAGGAAGAATAGAACTCAATAATATCCATTGCTTCTTATAAAAAGGTACTTCTTCGAGCATGTCTTGATGCAGAATCATCTAGGACGGTATTGAGATAAATAGTGTCCACTTATGTATAGCACCTTTCTAAGATTCAATAAATTTATTTTCTAGTTTTTTCAGTTTTCTTTTCTGAGATCCCGACAAATATTTCTTAGGTAACATTCTAAGATTCTAACACCTAAATTAAAAGAAAAACATGACAGAGCACGAGTACTAGAAGTTTGAAATAATTAATTTGGATTAAAAACGATCATGGGGAAAAAATACCTAGGTGCTAGGGCCTGATCGACTGTTGAACTGATGAAGTGATGATTGATAAACCAATGATCGGCTGATCCGCCTAATCACGTCGTCGTCGAGTCGAGCATGTGAGTGCGCCGTTTCCGTGTTTCCGGATCTCCGCGGCGACCGGCGGCAGCGTGGTGTGGCTCCGTCTCCGACTCTCCGTGACTCCCTGGGACCATGACCCTTCGCCCTAGGCGCTCGCGTACGTAGTAGACTCGCGGACTGGGGAAGCAAGCGCTCGACCCTCCTGATCTGAACGTCTCGAGCTGCCTATCACGTGTCATCGGACTATAGGGCTGTGGTCTACAGTATACATGGGCCTGGGGCCCTCTCTCCCCTAGGCCCTCGGCCGTCGCACCTCTGGCACCTCTCCAGGGCCGGCACTACACGCATGGCACCTGCACTTACCACGGAGACGGTCGGTCAGACACTCGGACGAAATACATGCCTTGTGCTCCTCGGGGATGGGCGGAAGCCAGTGCTGCGCGAAGTCGAGGATGATCCAGTCGGGCTTCTTGGAGTGCCTTCTCTGGCCTCCCCGTCGGCGCAAGCCTCGGCGAGGAAGGAGGCAAAGGGGGTGGCAAGGCCATCGAAGGTGATCTTAAGGAGGTCGACCTTCTCCGACGGGACGTCGGCCGTTGACTCGGCGCCATCCGGGGGGCCATCCACGAGCGGCAGTGGCAGTGGCACGAGCCGGATGTGCGGCCTAACGTCGACGGCGACAGGCCTCAGCTTGACGAGGTTCCTCAGGGCACTGATGAAGGTGACGAAGTGGCCGCGCTTGGTGAGCTGCTTGGAGAGCTTGAGGAAGGGGATTATGTGGCCGAAGGCGAGCCATGGGAACACCACGATGTGCAGAGGAGAAGAGTCCTGCTTGTTGGATTTTGCCATGAAAGGTAATCTTCTTCTTGGAGCTTGATCGATGTGTGAATGCGAACACTGATCTTGGTGTGGACAAGATGTAATCTATATCTCTTATATATAAGCCTTTCTCAACATGTAAACTATCCATATCATGCCCCCACTAATTATCCACATCATCTCCCACTAATAGTTATGTCATCTATCTATATCTATATCTATATCTATATATCTCTTATAAAATTAATCCCCACTATAAGTCTATCTCAACATGCAAACCATCCACATCATACCCCACACATCATCTCCTACTAATAGTTATATCTATATCTATATCTTTTATAAAGTTAATCCCCACTACAAGTCTACATACAAGCCCTCCACAGCATACCCCACTAATTATCCACATCACCTCTCACTAATAGTTATGTCATTCCACTATCTTTCAACCTCTAATCGCAAGTTATCCACATAGATCATCCCCACTCACTTTCGTTCCAAAATTTCTTCGTATTAGCCATAGCAACACGTGGGTATCTTCTAGTTTAGAAGAAGCGAGTACCCAAGTGCAGGTGCAAACATATATGACTAGCTTGTCAGAATCAAATACTATCTCTGTCCCAAAAGAATGCAACTACGGGTTGCGTGCCGATTAAAGTGGTTCATGTTTGACCAAGTTTCTAGTGAATAGAATTCATAATTATTACTCCAAATTAATTTATTATAAAAATATATTTCGTATTTATTCTAATGGTACTTATTTAATATTATAAATGTTGATGCTTTTTAATTTATAATTGATCAAATTTAAGATACTAAATATGACACTATCCTAGAATTGCATTCTTTCTGGCATCCAAATTTGAAAGGTTCCATGTATCGCGTGAACTATATAGTATTTACTTGGTTCTGGGCATGTGAACTGTCCGTCTCACTATTTTAGTAGCATGTGAATATCAATGTATACCTTTTTTAATCTACATTAGTACTTTGATCAGCCATGAGATTTGAGGAGTGTGGTAGAACCGTTCGAAATAACACGTTTTCGGAGACGCTTGTCTTCCACTAGACACAAAACACATCGAAAGTGAGCTACATCGGACAGTTCCGTCGAGCACACCCCAAGGGAGAACTCGAAATAATCCACGTTTTACATCCAGGATCCAATAATAAGTACCAGCTTACAATACTTAGTCCATTTCATACAACAAGAGTTCTTGGAAATTATTTATTACAATACCAGAGTTCAGAGTATGATAATTAAACAGCGGAATGAAAATAAACATCTAGCGAAAACGATACAGGGATCCTTCTGTGCCCACTAGAAGAATCCTCCATACAAGAGTTACTCCTCAAGCTGCACCTTCAACAGGGGTAAAATAAACCCTGAGTACACGATGTATCGCAAGACTTACCCGACTAGTGAGAATAGTTTCCCGACTCTCAAGGATATGATAGGCAATATGGGTTTGATGTTTTCTTTTTGTTTGCGAAAAACATTACTAGAAGTACGTCCTTAAAATCAAGTTTAATTAGTAGTCATGATTACTTCATTAGCTAACCATTCGAGGTAAGCATTGTTCTACTTTTAAGCAAGGGTTAAGCAATCAGAACCATTTCACCATCTTTCATCTTCCGGTTCTTACTACGGTGCTAGACCATAGCCAAGTCGTACCGTCTTACGGAAACGGCGATTCGTGAACCAATGTATTCCAGCTAGGTACCACAAAATACACACCACGTTTGTACCCCAGGCACAAACAAGACCAACCCATTCCACTTCTATCAC
This sequence comes from Miscanthus lutarioriparius, assembly GCA_904845875.1. Taxonomy (NCBI): domain Eukaryota; kingdom Viridiplantae; phylum Streptophyta; class Magnoliopsida; order Poales; family Poaceae; genus Miscanthus; species Miscanthus lutarioriparius. The sequence goes on along the minus strand of CAJGYO010000841.1, from coordinate 59,267 downwards.
GAAGTCCAGGTTCTCATCCAAACTTAGACTCCAAGCCTCCACACTTGAGACCCAGTCTCAGTATGGTGCTTAGACCTCCACCTTTCCTCGCCTCTAATTAGTCGGTCCAGAAAGAGCCAGAACCCATGACAAGAGCGTAACGAGCCTTCCCGCTCCCATAAGCAAGTATGTGCTCAGGATAATAAGTCCATGACCTGACTACCATCCACAGCAACAGATGGTCCTTAATCGACACGAACAGGGAAAACAGTGTAACCAAGCTAAGCCCCATTGGTCGCAGGACACAACCTGTTACACCCACCAATACCCATAACATATCCTTGCCCTGTCTCTATTTTTCCTTTCATCATTTTCTTATGAGAGTAATAATAATCTCCTATTGTGAGCAACGGCATGTTACTCACGCTACCGATGACCTAAGCATAGCATCTACTTGAACCTGCACTAGTTAGACTATTAGGACAGGTATATCTATGTATGTGGTTTTCATAAAATTCCTGTAATGTAAATGCACAACACATATATATACGGTGAATTATAAAATAGAGGTTATACATCGGGGCTTGCCTTGGGCAGACGCAGTGTTAGCTGAGTTAGTCAGCGGCGGCTCTAGGACCTCCTCCTGCACGAGAATCTCCTTCTCGTACTCCTCGACGATCTCCTCGAACTCGTGATCGCCGGTGGTCACGATCTCCGCCAACTCGTTCTCTACATGCATGCGATAATGATGCAACACTTAGCATTCAGGCAACAGCAACTCTTAAACTATGAATGCGCATACCAAGCTACTAAACTAGCTCTAATGACTAAGATACTAAGCTAACTATCATCTTCATTAAGCAAGGTGTTGGATTCAACTAACAAACACTCAGTTTTGTAATTTAAGGGTATATCGTTATTTCTACTAATGATTTAATGTATATTGAAACAATGAGCATTTAACTACCCTAATGCTTAGTCTATTCTAAGGCTACAAAAATTACAGTGAGCACATAATAATACAATGAAGCTACTATAAAAATTTTAGGACTAAAGCTATCACCAATTTACCACAAAAATTTCTACAATAATTAACTTAATATTATTAAGCATCCTCATATGATTTAATAGCTCCTAATGTCAACACGTATAAACATGAACTAAATACACCAACCGATAGAGCACAATTTTAGAAACTTAACAAAATTTGTTTCATAATTTTTGGACACCTACATGATTTTATATGATTTACCAAAGATCATCTCAAAATTAAATTAGAAAACCATTGCTAATTCCTTATGAAAAAGAAAACTAAATCTCCCGCATGGCCCACACGGGTGGCCCGCGTGACACAGCGCACGCGCAGCGGCCCGCAGCGAGGGAGTCCCGCGCGCATTGGCAATTTTGCAAAAGAGACCGCGAACTCCTCCCAATTTACAACTAAGTACTAACACTATTTTCTCCTCTCTCAGACCTTCTCACTTAACCCCCTGGCTTTTTCCTAATTCACCCGTGCGCACCCCTAGCAACTCAGCGCATGGCGGCGCGATGGGCGACGACATGGCGCAACCGTGCCGGCAACCAGAGGCTCACGCTGGCCCGTTGGTCGGGCCGACCTTCAACTACAGTCCAACCGCCTACACCAAGCTACAACGCGGGGCGGTGGGATGCGCTGGAGCGAGCTGTAGCGACGCGCGGCAGTCCGCGGCGGTGGCGCAGCTGCCCCAGTGATCCAGAGCACCTAAGAACCTAACTAGCTAGCGAGGAAGCATCAGTGGACTACCGTGGACTTAGCCGAGGTGACGGTTGAGGTGGAGGATGGCGGAGGAGGTGTGGCCACGTGCGGCCAAGCCGTGCTGCGGCGCACCGTGGTGGCGAGGTCGCGTCAGCGGCGACAGGGAGGCGGTAGCGGTTCCACTAGCGTGCGCAAGGTGGAGAGAGAGGCAAGGCGAAACTAGTGGTGTAGGTGAATTGATTCGGGAGGAACGGTAGGAGGGCTGCCCTCGTCCACGGTCGGACGCGGCCTTATCGGCACGACGGCGGTGGCAGCAGAGAGAGAGAGAAAGAGAGAGACAGGCCGGTAGGTGGCACAGCATGGCCTTGCCTTGGCTAGACGTGCTTGGCATGGCTGGAAAGGCATGCGTGCAGACACAAAGGACAAGCACGCGCGTCCCCAACCGGCCATGGCCGGCGTGGCGTAGCGCCACAAATGGCAAGGCGACGGTGAGCACGGCCACGTGCGTGAAGTAGTGGCGGCCTCGAACAGGGCCAACAGCGACGCAGAGGTGCAAAGAGAAGCGCTGACATGACAGTGAGGCGACAGCACCGGCAATGACTATGTCGCAGTGCGGGACGGGTCGACAGTGCGGCAGCGTGACGGGACAGCCAGCTATGCCGCATGGCCACGCAAGTAGCGGCGGCTCCGCGCGATAGAGGCCAGTGGCGACCAGGCCAGAGGCAGCCCCGACCAACCATGCGTGGCAGCGCGCGCACGCACGAGTGACCAGCGCGGCGCCGACATGCGCCCGAGCGTGGTGACCGCGTCCACCCGGCCAACCAATCCAAGAACGTGTCATGCACGTATTTTAAAGCACGTATAACAACTAAACGGTTGGTTCTGGATCTAAACCATCTTCATCATGGTCAAGATGGCATATGAGGCTACCAAACCGAGCTAAAACATAACACCTATTCTTAACTCGATTTCGCAAAATAAATTGCCAAACATGGCATTGTCTAGCTATCTATATACTTAGAAATCTTCTAATTCTATCAGGTGAATTTGATTTCAAGTTGCATTTCTAGGCTATTAGAAATGTTAGCTAGCAATGTTGTTTTCAACAGCAAGGATTTCATTGTCATCTACAAAGTCCATACTCCAACTTTATTTAAGCGCCACATATATGTTCTATAATATTTTTGTTCAATAAAAATTAGTTTTAAACACTACTTGATACATATGAGTTATGGAATAGCTTATCATTTAATATTTTTATCGATCATCTGAAGTTACAAAAATATTATCTACACCTTTCATCACATGCATTATCATATAAACATAATGCTCATGATATGGTTTGGTAATTTGTTTAAGGCGTAACACCAAAGATGTTACAGGAGGTGCTCAACTATGAAACCAATAAAATGGCCTTTTTACCATTTATTTATTGAGGGTCCAATGCCAGTGCTAAGGTTCAGACAATATAAACTAAGTGAAATACACCACCAATCATTAAGCTCGTCCACAGATATCATATAGATCCTCAAACTATTAATTTGTATGAGCACATGTTATATATATATAAGTCCGGACGAAAAAAACTCTCTATTGTCTAGTAGTTAGAAGGAGACAGACAAAAAAAATGAACAAACCAAAAATAGGCTGAAATTTTGCCTTTATTATTAGGTATAGATATATTGTATCTATATCTATATCTATATCTATATCTATATCTATATCTATATCTATATCTTATAATCCTAAACCCCACTAACCATTCTATCTCGACATGGCAAGCAGTTCACCTCAGCAGTCCACTATCACATGCATTTAATTATCGTCATTAGTATATACCACACCATCCACTACCATCAATTTAGAACAGTTTATTTATTTATGTAAGGAATTTAGTCTAGTTTCATTCTAATTCATCCGTAATTCCCGCAACAACGCGTGGGTACGCTTCTAGTAGTTTAAGAAACTAGATCATGTCTCTAGATGAATGTAGGAGCAGGTAATGCATTTAAATCGCATATATTTTGTCAAACAATTTTTATAAATGTCAAACGGTTAAAATTTTTGTCATAAATTGGAGTCTAATGGATGCCACATGCTTGGTAAGTTTCCCTTTTAAGGAAACAATGCGTCCATGTACAGCAAAGAAGTAAAGTTGATATAAATGCCCTTATGCGGGCCGAGGAGCTAGCTATGTGTCCCATTCTTATAGTGAGAACTCCTAGCTAGAAGGTGAGCATCGCTGGACCCTCTGCCTTCATGCACGAAATCAACCTATAGAAATTTCATCACCCTTGTTTTGATCTCCTATAGATAACAAGTCCGTACTCGTCACCTTAATGCTTCTGATGAGGCTGACATAGTCAATGGCTAGTCTGACATTCTGAACCAAGGGATCACTCGCCAACGACAAGCCCTCTTGCCGGCCACCGCCTCCATTGACTCTGGGTCACAACACTTCTTCTATCTTTCTCTCTCCCATCCACGGTCGTGGGCCAAATTTTGTTCACTTTTTGGTTTGTGTGGTTAATTTAGCACATTGATGTATCAGAGTCGGCCTAGTTCAAATTTTTAGATTTTATTGTCTTTCTTCGTCATTGTTATGCTATATTACACCTTATGGGCTTCTGATTTGTTTTTGAGCTGGATTCATGCCTTGTAATTTTGTTTTCCCTGAAACAGGCAGCATATGTGTGCATGCAATTTTAACTTATAACTTACTAGCAAACATATTCATGTGTTGCAATGAAAAGACATGTTGCATGGTTACTTATGGCATGAAAAATATGAAACTATCTTGTCACGCATTTGAAAAGCTCTAGTTTAGTTTTGGTAATTGAGTGATAACTAGTGGATTAACCTTTTTGTCTAAGTGAAAATGCAATCAAGCCTTAATTGTGGGTTTTGGTGATAATGACCTCGCAATTAGAGAACTAATGAGATTTATCGAGATGACAAGCAGGGAATTTATATTCGAGGATGCTATACGAAATGGAGGAGCCCCCAACTACAAATATAGATGGCTTCAAACTCAAAGGAGGTTTAAATTCTTCTATATATTGAATTTGAGTATAGGAAAAGTCATACTATAAAGTGGGGCACAATACTTAAGCTAATCTGTGCTACCAAGTGCTCAAACAACCACATGCATCCTCAGATTCACAGCCAAGACAGTCTACACTTCACTATTATCCTTACTGTCTTGCAAGGTGCGAGCTCCGATTCGCTCGACCCCTTGGGTGCGGGCTCCGGTTCGCCCGACCCTTTGGTCGCGGGCTTCATCTTGCCCGACCCTTTGGTCGTGGGCTGTCTCGCCAGACCCCAAGGTCGCGGGCTCCGTCTCGCCTGAGCCAAAGGTCGCGGGCTTCGGCTTGCCCGACCCTTTGGTTATGGGCTCCGTCTCGCCCAACCCTTTGGTCGCGTGCTCCGGCTCACCTAACCCTTTAGTGGCGGCCTCATCTCGCTCGACCTCAAGGCTGCGTACCTCATCTCGCCCGACCTCTTGGGTGCAATGTCCATTAGGGGCTAGGGGTATACATATCTTTTCTTTTTCTCCCCAACATCTATCTACGATTTAAGTGATCGTTGGAGCCTGGGGGTATATATATACCTTTCCCTTTCTTTCCCAAGCATAACAAACCAACCTACTCTCTTCTTCCTCACTTCAGCACACTTAAAACAAAAGCAGGAGCTCTCTCTCTCACTCCATTATTGACCTCAAGCCCCCAAGTAAATCCATTGATTTTCCCATCAATCCTTGAGGGATAAGGGTCCAAAACTTGATAAGAGAGCATCTCCATTGATTCCAAACTCTAAAGAGCACTTGGTTCACGTTTTGGTCGGTGGTTGTGTTTGATACTCTTGGAGCTTGGCTCCTAGCCGGCTAGAGCGTCGCCCGGTGAGCTTGCCAACTTGTGTGGTAGCCTTGGGACGTTTGTAACCACCTCTTGCAGCAAATAAAATTACCCCTCATCTCAAGAGTTCACTATCTTGACTTGAGAATGAGGTAGGGTTGCTAATCCCTAAGCCTTAGTGGTGTACCTCAACAACGTGGACTTAGGTAAGCCTTGGTGGTGAGCTGAACCATGGGATAAATCCTTGTGCCATCCTATGCTTATGTTGCTACACTTGTGTTGTTGTTGAGGTGATTTATAGGATTGAGGCCGATCTATATGTGTGTGGTGTTCCCACCACTTTTAGCTATCGATCTGTGATCTACCACCCTGTAGGAAGCTAAGAAATTTACCCGATCTAAATTTCGTTGGGTAGATTTCGAACTGTGAACCTAATCTCTCCTGCAGGTGCGGCAGTGCCGCGCTTAAAGAGCGGCAGTGCAGCAGGTGAATTTGACTTTGATTTGAGTTGAATTGTTACAGGCCTATTCACCCCGCCTCTTGGTGTACCAGAGATCCTACAAGTGGTATCAGAGCAAGGTTGCCTCGTGTGCGCTTCACCACATGAGGTATGAAGCCTGGGGGAGGATCTGGTGTTGTGAAGCCTAGTCGATCCGAAGGACGTTGGGTTGCATGACATCGACAGCAGTGAGCTTAGCGCCTCTACAGCAAGCAATTCCATGCTCCCGCAGCTAGAGGTAACTAATGCCGAAAAAGCTCAAAAAGAAGAAAAAGGAAGAAGAAGGGCATCTAGAAAAGAGAAAAGAGAAGCAATAGAGAAGAAGAAGAAGGAGCAGCAACGGTTAGAAGAGAAGAAAGCAGGAAAAGAAGAAGACTCAAGAGAGAAGCTAGAAGAAAAAGAAGAGAAGCAAGAAAGAAGAAGGAACGAGAAGCAAAAGCCTCCAATGCATCTTCAAGTGAGCTATCTAGCAGCTCCGAAGATGGTGATGATGATGAGTCCTACGAAGTACATAGCAAGAAGGATAAGAAAGGAAAGGGCAAGAAGAATAATGACAATAATTATGTCATCGTATCCTTTAACTATTCTTCTATGTCTATGACTAACCATGATCACAAGTCTTTCATCAACGTGCCCACGGGCAAGTTACCTCATTTCAATGGGACTAACTTTGCCAGGTGGAAGCACTTGATAAGAGCCTATCTTATAGGTCTTCATCCCGGAATTTGGGAGATTGTTTGCAATGGATTTGAGCCACCTGTTGATCCCAAAAATCCAACCATGGAAGAAATGAGAATCATTCACCTCAACAGTCAAGCTACTAGTGTGCTACTTAGTGCCTTGGATGGTGATGAGTACAATAGAGTGATTGGTGTGGATGTTGCCAAGCAAATTTGTGATACTTTGCATCTTGCACATGAAGGAGTTGACAAAGTGAGAAAGGTAAGAATTGATTTGTTGATGTCCAAGCTCAACCGATTTGTTATCTTAGATGGAGAAGGGCCACAAGATATGTTTGATAGGTTGATGACAATGGTGGGCAAGATTAGAGGCTATGGTTGTGATGAGCTAGATGATCATAAAGTTGTCAAGATTATGTTAAAAGCTTATTCATCTAGAAATGAGACCGTAGTCACTTTAATTAGAGACAAGAAGAAGTTTGAGTACTTCACACCAAATGATATACTTAGGATGATCTTGACCTTTGATATGCAAAGAGAAGAAGCAAATGAGAGTAAGAAGCTTGGAGAATTGCAAGTAAAGCTAGAAGACATCAAGATCAACAAGGATGTAGCTCTCAAGGCCAACAAATCAAGCAAGCAAGGCTCTACTAGCAAGTCTAAGACCAACAAGCAAGCTTCAACTAGCAAACCCAAAGCAAGCAAGCAAGTTCAAGAAAGAGTAGAGACCACCTCATCCTCTAGTGAGAGTGAACATGATGATGACCAATACGAGAAAGTGGATGATGTTGCTCTCTTTATGAGGAGGTATCACAAGGGGCTAAAGAAGCAAGGCTATAAGGTAGTGAAGAGAAGCTTCCCAAACAAGAAAAAGAGGACATGCTACAATTGTGGAAGCACCGACCACTTCATTGCTAAGTGTCCATATGAGATTAAGGACAACAAATATAAGAAGGACAAGAAAAAGGAGAAGGCCGACCGTAGAAAGAGCAAGAAGTACATCGGAGAGACTCACATTAGGAATGAATGGGACTCAACTAAAGAAAGCTTAAGTGAAGAAGATGAGAAAGTTGCAACCATTGTTATCCATGAGCCATCTTCTTCACCAACATGTCCGATGATGACTACTACTCCCCTCACATTTGTCTTATCATCTTATGGCAAAGGGTGAGAAGGTAAAATCTAAATCCAAGGCCAAAGCTCCTCCACCTCCACCTCCTAGTGATATCTCTAGTAGTGATATTAGTGATAGCTCTAGTGATGATGAATCTAGTGATGAAGAAATAAACATGATAACTAAAAATTTGGATGGAAAAACCAAATTATTCATCACTAAGCTAATAGAGGATTTAGAGAGTGTCCAAGCCAAGCTAGTATCTAGAGAAGAGACTCTTATCAACAAGATGATCTCTATATTGCTAGCAAAGAAGCTCTTGCATTAGAGAGAAGTGAGGTGGAATCCTTGCGTAAGGCCTTGGCCAAAGAACAAGGGGACCATGCTATCACAAAGAAAGAAAATATTGCTCTCAAGAAGAGGTATTATGACTTAGATGAAAAGCACAAAGAACTTGAGCTGCAATATAACATTCTTTAGGACAGCAACTCACATCCCTCTAAGGCAAAGGATGCCTCTACTACCTCCACTAGTCAAGGTTGTGGAAAATGTTACAATATTGATGTCGGTGCAGAAAGTGACCAACACATAAATATTTGTAGTTTTTGTTGTACGTTGTGATCGGATGTGGCCTAACACTCAATGACACGGGGTTTATACTGGTTCAGGCAACGTGCCCTACGTCCAGTTTGAGTCAGTTGGTGACTTTATTCCTGAGCCCAAGTGCTCAAAGTTTGCTATGGGGTTACAAACGGAAGGGAGAAAGATGGGGGGTACAAGAGGTCCGATCGGACTCTGGTCTGAAGGGCTGAGAGTGATGGGAGCTCCGCTATGTGCTAAGTGTTTGAGCGTGTGCTCGAGGTTTGAACCTAGTGGTTCTCCTATTGTGTGTATTGTTCGAGTTGTTGTGGACTGATTCTCCTCTTTGGGAGAGAGCGCACCCCCTTTTATAGATGAAGGGGATGGCCTTACAAGTGAGAGAGAGAGAGTGTGTGTATGTATTCTAAGTCTTGTTGCCCACGCCGTCGCGTACAAGATGATTGTAGGCGCCCATAACACTGTTAATGTCAGATGCATGTGGGAGGTTGTGTCGTCTTCTTCTGGTATGGCAGACGTTGGTGCCTGCCATATTGTTGATGCCCAGAGGCATGCAAGGGGTTTTACCATGCTTTGTCTGGTATGGGAGTTTGCGGGCGCCCACAACACTGTCGGGCAAATGTCGGCGCCCACAACACTGCTTGGGTTCTGACATGCCTGGAAGGTTGTAGGGCACTCTTCTGACATGTCCTGTTGGTACTGTCCTGCAGGTGTGCAGGGTACGGTCCTCGGTTTTATGGTTGACTTGAGTGCCCTGCCTTACTTTCTCCGTCCGTTTCCTGGTCCTCACCGAGCGGGCGTCCCTGGTCGGTTCGTCCCAGTCAGCTCTGATTGCGCTAGTCGGAGAAGAGCTATAAGCAGGGGTTCGGTGCATCTCTGGTCGGAGACGCGGGTCAGAGTCGGAAGTGGTGTTTTGGCCAGACCTTCCGGACGGAGAGGCCGTCCGGAGGCGGGACAGAGTCAGAAGCGAGCGTTGTTCCTCCTTAGTGAGGCCTTCCAGTCGGAGAGGCGGGCCAGAGTCAGAGATTGGATTGTCCTTCTGGCCTATTGTTTAGGTATTTGGGCTGGCCCATGAGTTGTGCGTCGTTCACAACGTTGTCTACTAGGCCGAGCCTTTGTTGGGAAGCCGGTTCATGAGGAACCCCGGGTTTATGAACCCGACAATTGATTTGAATGCTTATTCCACTAATCTTGCAAACATGGAGGCAATGAGAAAAGAAATTGCTAGACTCAATGAGATCATTGGCAAGGGCTGCTTGAGTGGTAAGGCTCAAGTAAGTGACAAGAAGGCAAATAATCCAAAAGTGCCTCAATTCAAGCAAGGGAGACACCCCCTCAATCAAGCATAGGCTTGGACACACTGCAAGAGCCAAGACAAATGGAAGAAAGATCATAAATGGCTATCAGTGTGTCAAGTTTGAGAGGAAGGAAAGAGTTGGTATAGATTAGCCTGCACAGACAGCGGTAGTGCCGCAGTCTAGAGTGGCAGTGTCGCACCGCGGTAGTGCCACGGTGAAGACCGGTTGTGTCGCTCCCCGCAAAAAATGGGAAGGCTACAAATTCTGCCCTTGGTCAAACTAAGCCCAAGAAGAAGGTGTTCCAGCAAAAATAGGTTTAACAGAAGCCAAATGAATCAGTGTGGGGCACTATGAACAAGTATGCCTATCAACCAAAGTTTCAACCACCTCGACAAAGCTTGACTTTGTGTTTTGTTTTAAGGAATAATAGCAGTGGAAAAGTGGTTGCCAAACATGTTGGAAAGGAAGCCAACACGTATAGGAATACTTCTATTTGGGTTCCTAAATTTCTTGTGACTAACATGCAAGGCCCCAAGTTAAATTGGGGACCTAAATCAAGCAACTAAATCTATTTTATAGGCATACTCCTCCGGTGGGTTAAGTTGGGTGCTTGATAGTGGATGTACAAATCATATGACCGGAGAAAGGAGTATGTTCTCATCATATACCCCGAAGATGGACTCAAATGAAAATATTCTCTTTAGAGACAACTCTAAAGGGGATGTGATTGGTCTCGGTAAAGTTGCTATAACACTTGAGCATTCAATTACAAATATTTTACATGTTGATTCGTTAGGTTATAATTTGTTGTCCATTTCTCAATTGTGTGAGATAGGCTTCAATTGTCTCTTTACAGATAAGGGTGTGAAAGTCCTTAGAAGGGAGGATTCCTCTATTATCTTTATGGGTCATTTAAAGAACAAGCTTTACCTAGTTGATTTCAATAAAAGTAAAGCTAATCTTGAGATTTGTTTAGTGGCAAAATCTAGCATGGGGTGGCTTTGGCATCGCCGACTAGCCCATGTTGGGATGAGGAACTTGGCCAAACTTCAAAAGGACGAACACATCTTTGGGCTAACAAATGTTCACTTTGAGAAAGATAGGATATGTAGCGCTTGTCAAGTCGGAAAGCAAGTTGGCGTACCTCACCCACCAAAGAGCATCATGACCACGATGTAACCATTGGAGCTCATACACATGGATCTCTTTGGACCGGTCACATACCTAAGCATCGGGGGTAACAAATATGGTCTAGTTATTGTTGATGATTATTCCTGTTTCACTTGGGTATTTTTCTTGTTTGATAAGTATCGAGTTAGAGACAAAGTGAAGACTTTTGTTAGAAGAGCTCAAAAGGAGTTCGGTCTCCCCATTAAGAAAATGAGAAGCGACAATGGGACCGAATTCAAGAACACCCAAGTTGAAGAGTTTCTTGATAAAGAGGGCATCAAGCATGAGTTTTCAACTCCATACACCCCTCAACAAAATGGTGTGGTAGAGAGAAAGAATCGTACACTAATTGACATGTCTAGGACAATGCTAGATGAGTACAAGATGCTGGACCTCTTTTGGTGCGAAGCCATCAACACCGCTTGCCATGCCATCAACCGCCTCTACCTACACAAGAAGTTGAAAAAAACTTCATATGAGCTTCTAACCGGTAACAAACCAAAGGTGTCCTACTTTAGAGTGTTTGGGTGCAAGTGTTTCATACTTAATAAGAAACCCAAAACCTCTAAGTTTGCATCTAAAGTTGATGAAGGTTTTCTTCTTGATTATGGATCAAATGAGCATGTCTATCGTGTTTTCAACAAAACCTCTGGGAGAGTTGAAATAGTAGTAGACATGATATTTGATGAATCTAATGGCTCTCAAGTGGAGCAAGTTGATTCAAGTGTTGTAGGAAAGGAGGATCTACCATGTGAAGCAATCAAGCAATTGGCTATTGGTGATATAAGACCACAAGAAGACAAAGTCACTAAAGTGGAGGTTCCTTAAGCTGCTGATGAACAAAGTTCTGCTGACGTACCTAATGCTGAGGGGGAGCTGACCCCTGCTGCAAATCAGCAGAGCGGCAGTGCCGCATATAAGAGTGGCAGTGCCACACTCCCTCTGACAGCAGCAGCAAGTCCAACTCTGATTCAAGGACAGAACCTACAACCTATATTCGAGCAAGAAGATAATGAAAATCCAGAAGATAGACAAGAGGCCATTGATTATCTAAGGCTAAGGCAAACAATACAACAAGATCATCCTATTGACAACATCCTTGGGAGTCTTCGAAAGGGGGTAACAACTCGTTTACATTTAGCAAACTTTTGCTAATATTACTCGTTTGTTTCCTCTTTATAACCTCTTAAGGTTGAGCAAGGACTTAGAGACCCAGATTGGGTGATGGCCATGCAAGAAGAGCTCAATAACTTTGAAAGAAACCAAGTGTGGACCTTGGTGGAGAGACCCAACACCAATATTATTGGCACCAAGTGGGTCTTCCGCAATAAACAAGATGAGAATGGCATGGTGACAAGAAACAAGGCAAGATTGGTTGCTCAAGGTTTCACTCAAGTAGAGGGCTTGGACTTTGAGGAAACATATGCACCGGTGTCAAGACTTGAAGAAATCCGAATGCTTCTAGCCTATGCCGCTCATCATAATTTCAAGCTATATCAAATGGACGTAAAGAGTGCATTCCTCAATGGCCCCATTCAAGAACTTATCTACGTTGAGCAACCACCGGGTTTTGAAGATCTCAAGTTCCCCAACCACGCCTATAAACTCCAAAAGGCACTCTATGGGCTTAAGCAAGCACCAAGAGCATGGTATGAATGCCTTAAAGAATTCTTGCTTAAACAAGGCTTTGAAATAGGCAAAGCCGACCCTACCTTTTTCACTCACAAAGTTGGTAAAGATATATTTGTGTGCCAAATATATGTCGATGACATAATATTTGGTAGTACTAATCATACTTTTTGTGAGAAATTTAGTAGGATCATGACAAAGAGATTTGAGATGTCCATGATGGGTGAGTTGAAGTTCTTCCTCAGATTTCAAATCAAGCAAGTAAAGGATGGAACTTTTATTAGTCAAACGAAGTACACCCATGATATGCTCAGGAAGTTTGACATGGTGAATGCCAAGCCTATCAAAACTCCCATGCCAACCAATGGACATCTTGATCTCAACATTGAAGGGAAAGCCGTGGATACCAAGGTATATCATTCCATGATCGGCTCTCTACTTTATTTGTGCGCATATAGGCCTGATATTATGCTTAGTGTGTGCATGTGAGCTAGATTTCAAGCTAACCCTAAAGAGTGTCACTTAGTGGCCGTTAAGAGAATCTTGAGATATCTAGTACTCACTCCTAACCTTGGCTTGTGGAATCCTAAGGGCTCTAAGTTTGATCTACTTGGGTATTTGGATTTTGATTACGTCGGTTGCAAAGTAGATCGAAAAACACTTTGGGGACATGTCAATTCCTTAGACGATCCCTAGTGTCTTGGAGTTCTAAAAAGCAAAATTATGTAGCCCTTTCCACCGCCGAGGCCGAGTATATTGCAGTCGGTGCATGCTGTGCTCAACTACTTTGGATGAGGCAGACCCTTCAAGATTTCGGATGTCATTTTACCAAAATCCCATTATTATGTGACAATGAGAGTGCCATTAAGTTTGCAAACAATCCAGTAAGTCACTCTAGAACCAAGCACATTGACATCCATCATTTCTTGAGAGATCACGAAACCAAAGGAGAAATCGAAATTCGCCATGTGAGCACCGAAAAGCAACTAGCCGATATCTTCACAAAGCCCCTCGATGAGTCAAGGTTTTGTGCTTTACATAGTGAGCTAAATATACTTGACTCTCGTAACGTGGTTTGAATTTTAGCATGCCTCTGTTTGATAAACTAGTATCTAGGCAAAAGAGTTGAAAAATTTCATATTGTGCATGAAAATGATTTATAAAAGACACCTTATGTATCATGATCATGGTCTGTACTGATTATTTGTTTCTGGTCATGGTATATAGGTGACATGTGTCCATATCTAATATAGAGAGAGTCATAAGGATTATAGCTAACTCCCACTATTTTGGGGAGTGCGGCAGTGCCGCGCCTGCCATGCGGCAGTGCCGCACTTTGAATCTCAATTGAGATTCGGCCCAAACGGTTTTACTGAAGGGCCCATGTATTCTTCCTCTTATCCTTAGGACCATAGTAACTTCCTTCCCTCTCTCTCTTTCCCCCCAACATCGACGCCCGCGCCTCTCTCTCCTCTCACGCCTGCGCCGTCGCCATCGCTGGGCCGCACGTTATCAATCTCTAGCAGTACCACGGCAGCTGCCAGCTCTCCCTCAACGATGCCGATGGCTGCTCAAGTAGTTTCTTCCCTCTCCTCTCCTATCCTCGGTTGAGAAGATGGAGCATGGAGATAATGACCGAAGGGGGAAAAGGAAGATGAATGAGCAAAGAGACAAGGATCCACCTCGCCGTGGTCGAGGGAGGTCAACAGCAGCAGGCAGTAGTGCAGCTCTAAGGGGACTTGGTGACAAGGGGAGGCGTGAGCAATACATTGAAGATGAGGAAAAGCTAGAGATGACAGGTTATACCACTGATGTCATTCCTGACACCCCACAGCGTCTTTCTGAGTTTGATGCTAGATACATGAGAGATTTTGAGGGTGAGATCATCATAAGACCTCCAGATGACTCCCGCCAGCATGTAGTTGTCAACTATTCCAAGAGTTGGAAGCTGGTGGAAGAGGCAAGGGAGATCAATCCCTATGCAGTGCGGAAAGATTTGGGCATTGATTACAGATTCTAGAATGAGTTTCATTCCAACTTTTATGCCACTGCCATTCTTGCATCCAAGAAAACTAAGATCATCAAGATGCAGTATATTGATTGGGATGAGATACAAGAGGAGGAGCCTGAGTTTCACAAGGTGATCAAAATTTGTGATAGGTTCCAGCTTTCAGACATCATGGGTTTCCAGTATAACTGGAATGAGGAAGTCCTTATATAGTTTCATGCCACATACTTCTATGACCAGACCTCTGATGAGATTCACTGGATGACTGATGGTCGGCACTATTGAGTCGACTTTATCACTTTCAGCCGGATTCTTGGCTTTGGAGAGGGGCACAGAGGTTACACTTACATTCATGATGAGCCTTGAGCTGACATCAGTGACATTAATTACATGTGGAGAGATAAAAGGATTGCAGATGACAAGAGTAGTGGTCTACACAACTTCTATTACATCCTCAACAACCTCATCAGGAACACCACCAACCTAAAGGATGGAGCAGCCTCAAATATTAATGGCTATGTGAGAAATGTGTTGGCTAGATTCGCTCCAGGTGAGGATAGGTTCAATGTCCCTAGGTTTATGTGGACCGAATTGAGATTTGCCATGGAGGATGGGAGGAGGGGTCTACCCTATGCCCCCTACCTCATGTTCATGATTGAGAGGGTCACTAGATTTTAGTTTTCGAAGGATATGATGCACATCGTCTATAAAATTGAGAAGACTCAGCCTGCTACAACTACTTAGGGAGCGGGGAGCTCTCATGCTCATGTAGATATCCCTGAATCTCCCCACTCTAGGTCTCACAGTGGAGGCAAGATGAAGAAGTTTGGCAAGTGGTTGAAGGCAATCTTTGGAAAGTGCACCTATGCAGTTGACAGAGCGTATGAGACACAGCTTGAGCAATGTCAGCAGCATGGACATGACCTTCCACCAGTTCCTCCTATTCCACCTCCTCCATAGTATGACCTTCCAAGTCTCTCCGACATAGATTCAGATGATGAGGAGGAGGAGCAGGGATGAGCAGTAGATTGGGATGAGACCCTAGAGGGATACCATTAGAGACAGGAGTCGAGGCGTTCCACTCGTTCCACTTGCTACACCGCCACCACTCATCGTCAGGGCCGTGCACGTATTGACTCCGACGACGATAATTGTGATGGTGGTGCCGGGACTGCTGCAGGAGGTGATGATATTGATTGGACTAACATCCAGGGAGATGACGAGTAGGTGTTGATCTTTCTTCTTTTCCTCTCTTTTTGGTGCTTTATGCCAAAGGGGAAGAAAATTAGAGGGGTCAACAACTTTTCACAACAACTGCGCTTCATGTCCTATTCGATTAGTGTTAGTCTTCACTAGGTGGAAAGTTTGAGAGTTGCTCAAAACTTTAAATTGTGAAATAATGCTACTATTTGACTCTTTGTTTATCCGATATGGACATGTATCATTGCGTGGATTAGAAGTTGTCTTATTGTGCTAGGTTGCATATCCTTTTGTCTGAGCTAGCTGTGTGGTGCTTGACTCTGTCTTGCTCGTACAGTTAGGTGCGGCTCTGTCGCACAACAGCAAGCAGATGTGTGCATAAACTGTCATTTGCACCATGTTTTACATACCTGACACAGTATGCAGCACCCCACAGGAGCTTGGATGTAGGGAGATGTGGTAGAACCGCCTAATCTAATGCCTCCTAGGAGTATTTGTCTTCCGTTAGACACTAAGTGCTCAGGGGAAAACACCAAATTATGCAGTTCCGTCGGGCACACCCCATGGGAGAACCCGAAAATCCACATTTTTCCATCAGGATCACAAATGAGAGAATAAAGCTTACATCATTATTAGCCATTTCTTACATCACTTTCCATGCATCATCAGAGTATAATATTTATTCTTTATAATAGCGGAATGTGATCATGTTATCAGAGTTATGAATAATTTAACTTAACATCAGAATATAAACATGTGAATAGAGTTACAGCAGAATTAAACATCTATTTATGACATGATGAAGTATTGATATATAAACTACGACAATCGATTATAAAACCTTCATTTATAAAAATATTTAGTGAGAGTTATAGATAAAAACTATGATCGCAGCGTAAAGGAATCCTCTCTGAGCCCACTAGGAGGAATCCACACACAAAGGTCAGCTCTAGCCTCCACCTATCATCTGCAACAGGGGAAAATAAAACCCTGAGTACTCAATTGTACTCAGCAAGACTTACCCGACAGGAGGAAAGAAAAGACTCCAAGGATATATAAGGCTATCTGGCTTGTGGGTTTATTGCATCTGCTGGAAGCATTACTAAGTATGCATCCTTATATTTAATTTTATTAGCAGTCATCATTAGTTCATTAACTAACCTTTCTATGTAAGCACCTGTGCTACTCTTAAGCAGGTGGTAAGCAATCAGAATCATTTTATCAGCTTTTATCTTCTAGTTCTTACTACGGTGCTAGATTGTAGACAAGCCGTACCGGATCGCCTGGCAATTCATGAATTAATGTGCTCAGCTGGGTACCTCAAAACACATGCCCCGCTTGTACACCAGGCACAAGCAGGACCAACCCACTACCCTCCTGTCATGGGGTCTAGGTCCCCGTCCAAACTTGGACTCCAAGCCCCTGCCCCTGAGTCCCGGACTCAGTGCAGTGCTTGGACCTCCACCCAAAACCACCCTGAAAGTCAGTCCGAAAAGAGCCGGAACCCATGACGAGAGAGTAATAAGTCTTCCCTGTGCCCATATACAAGTATGTGTTCAGGATAATAAGTCTGTGACCTGCCTAGAACCCAATGTAACGGTCGGTCCTTAACCGACACAGACAGGGAAACAGTGTAACCAAGCTATGCCCTGTTGGCCGTAGGACACAACCTCTTACACCTACCAATACCCAAACCATATCCCTACCCAGTCTCCATTTATCATTCACTTGAAATATATATATATATATTTCAAGTGATAATAATATAGTAACAACAATAATATATTTTTTATCTCTTGCGAGTGACAGGCAATCACTCGACTTCTATCAGAGTCTATAGCATAGCAATCTACACGATTCTATCATACTAGTAAGACTCATAGGATAAAGGTATATATATGCAAGTGGGTTTATTCAACTCCTTAAAACTTAATGCACAAATATAATTTAAAGTGCAGAAAAAATAGGAGTTATGTACCGGGGCTTGCCAAGGTAAAATATAACCAAAAGTTAGCATTCCATCTTTGTGTCCTCATCCCTGGCACCATGTTTTCTGCTACTCCAGTTGATTCCATGATCCATCATCGTCCCTATTATGGTATGTAATGCGATGCAGAGATGATGCAACAATTAATTAACAAGGCAACAACAACTCTCAAAACAGAGTACATACTATGAACTAACAAGCTAGCTCTAATGACTAACGTACTAATCTATGCATCAACATCGTCAAGAAAGGTGTCATTTCCCAATGAGCGTTTTAGTTATATAATTCTAAGGTGTTTCTTTATTTTATTCTATCGGTTTAATCTTTATTCGAAATAAGGCATCATTATCTATCTAGCAAATTAATTATTCTGGAGCTACAAAATTACAGTGAGCAGCTAATAATATTAGCAATTTACTATAAACATCTCTAGAGCCAACACTATCACCATTTTCTCACAAAAATTCTTACAAATTCCCATTTTAACAATATCAAACATTTTAAAATAATTAGAGCAAATACGCTAATAGATAGATCATGATTTTAAGAGCCTAACAAAATTGGATTGGTATTTTTGTGATTTTTCTACACTTTATTTTTAATTTTTGAAGAGCACTGAATTAACAAAACAAAAACAACACCAAAAGAAAAGGCCTGAGCGGCCACACTCGGCCCGTAGGCGCGTGCGCAGCCCAACGTGGCGCGCGCGTGAGCGGCCCAAGCAGGCAGGCGGCGGCCTAGCAGCCGAAAACGGCTGGCCCATGCGGACGCGCGGCCCAGGCGCAGGCGGCACAAGGCCGGCCCAAGCGGGGCGCCGAGCAGGCCGCGGCCATAGAGGCGCAGGGTGAGTGGCCCAACAGGCCGGCCCACGCGGCGTGGCCCAGGCATAGGCGCACATGATAGTTTTCCAAAAACGTCCCCTTGTTTCTATCTATTCGCTACGCTACTGTTCATATGAGTCGCGGTTTTTGCATTGAGAACCCTAAAAATCCTCTATTTTAATTTCTCACCTCCTCTTCTTCTTCAACGAACAGAGGAGGCACGGGATGAGCGCGGCCGGTCAAATCCCAGCCATCCTGCACACCCGCTGGTGGTGGGCAGAAGGCGCGGGGCAGCGGCGGACCTGGACGCGTACGGGTGTGGCCAAGGTTGTCCCTACTGTGGCCCGCAGAGACGCGTCCGCGTGCGCAACAGCGAGAGCGACGGTCGGCGGCTGGTGGTAGCGGCGGTCACTGGCGACACCGGCCGGCGAGGTCCCAAGGTGACGATGGAGGGGAGGCGTGGCACCCAAGTCGCTGGCTCCAGGCAGCAGACGGTGGTGGTGCTGCGGGGCGCGATGGCTAGCGAGGGCGGGCTCCTCGGCACCGAGCGGACATGGCGCAGTCGACGGCGGGGGCGCTATAGGCTCGGGTGATGGGAGCGGCCACCGGTGCTAGCAGCGGCCGGCCACGCGCACAACGTGCAGAGGCCGCGACGGCGGTGATGAGGAAGGCGCTCTGGAGGGCAGTGCCATGGAGCATCAGGTCCAACACGGGGCCATGGGGCTCGCGCGCTCGTGAGGGGCCAGCGACGGACGGCAGGAGGCGCGGCGACGGCGGCCCAGCATAGGAGCAAGCAGAGAAAAAGAGGTAGACAGCGACAGACACCGAGAGAGCGAGAGAGAGAAAAAGTAGGGCGAAGGCAAGGACATCACGGCATGAGCTACGACAGGGGTAGGTGAAACAAGCGGCAGTTGTAGCTCGGCCTCGGCTTAAAGGCGCATGAGACAACTGACAGGCAAACGTGGCAAGACCAGCAGAGGGAGGGAGAGCAAGCAGACAGCAAGGCCAGCAAGCTCGGTCCTATCTCATAACGCGCGCGCCGTATCGGCGAGGTGGGTGAGATGAGTGGCCAGCGGCACTTTCATTTTTATTTTGTTTCGTTCATTTTTATTTTTAAACTAACAAACATCACATTGACACTCGAACAAGCATACCAACATATTCACGATGTTCATATCTTGCTGATGATATGATTTTTCCTATTTATATTTTATATTATTTTAACTTCCAAAAATTCATTTTCTAAAACAACTTTATGCATGTACCAGCATAACTAAAGCTTTAAGGTTTTATTATTTAGCAAATTTTACTTTCAACAAATTTTTGTTTATAAAAAATGTTTTTCATGCTTAATCAAATAAACGAGCCATTCGCTATTTATTTGCTATCAGGCATTTTAAGCACATTCTTCATACTTTTCCAAAACAAGCCCTAAATAACTTTTGTCCACAGGATTATTTAAAAGTTGTTAAGCACCAAGACAAGTTGACTAGCGATACTTATTTGTTTGTTTTATTCCCGAAAGCAAGTCACACAAGATTCGTTTATAATTCCATGTGTGCTTTAAACTTTTAAACCCGAAAACTTCTTTTGTTGATTTCTCTTAGGCATTAACCTAAGTGCTAAGCAAGCTCGTAACACACCAGAGGTGTTACAGGGGAGCCCCATCACTTTCACTAAAAATGTGAATCTTGTCTTCTTATGTCAATTTAAGAATTCAATTCTCTATTCACATATTTAGGGGGAGACTCTACACCCATGGCTCGAAAAATCTCAGTATTTATTTCATATCTTTTGTAAGCTCTAATTGGATTGTCATCAATCACCAAAAAGGAGAAGATTGAAAGTGCAATCAAGTCTTAATTGTGGGTTTTGGTGATAATGACCTCGTAATTAGAGAACTAATGAGATTTATCGAGATGACAAGCAGGGAATTTATATTCGAGGATGCTACATGAAACGGATGAGCCCCCAACTATAAATATAGATGGCTTCAAACTCAAAGGAGGTTTAAATTCTTTTATATATTGAATTTGAGTATAGGAAAAGCTGTACTATAAAGGGGGCACAATGCTTAAACTAATCTATGCTACTAAGTGCTTAAACAACCATGTGCATTCTCAGATTCACAGCCAAGACAATCTACACTTCACTATTATCCTTACTGTCTTGTGGGGTGCGAGCTCCGATTCGCCCGACCCCTTGGGTGCGGGCTCCGGTTCGTCCGACCCCTTGGGTGCAGGCTCTAGTTCGCCCTACCCTTTGGTCGCGGGCTCCGTCTCGCAAGACCCTTTGGTCGCGGGCTCCGGCTCGCCCGACCCTTTGGTCGCGGGCTCTGGCTCATCCGACCCTTTGGTGACGGCCTTGTCTTGCCCAACCTCAAGGCCGCGGACCTCGACTCGCCCAACCTCTTGGGTGCAATGTTCGTTGAGGGTTAGGGGTATATATATCTTTTCTTTTTTCTCTCAAACGTCTATCTGCGATTTAAGTGATCGTTGGGGCCGGGGGTATATATATACCTTTCCCTTTCTTTCCCAAGCGTAACGAATCAACCTGCTCTCTTCTTCCTCACTTTAGCACACTCAAAACAGAGCAGGAGCTCTCTCTCTCTCTCTCACTCCATTGTTGACCTCAAGCCCTCAAGCAAATCCATTGATTTCACCATC
Source organism: Miscanthus lutarioriparius (assembly GCA_904845875.1). Lineage (NCBI taxonomy): Eukaryota > Viridiplantae > Streptophyta > Magnoliopsida > Poales > Poaceae > Miscanthus > Miscanthus lutarioriparius. The sequence goes on along the minus strand of CAJGYO010000841.1, from coordinate 38,030 downwards.
AATCCTTAAGAGATAAGGATCCAAAACTTGATAAGAGAGCATCTCCATTGATTTCAAACTCTAAAGAGTACTTGGTTCATGTTTTGGCCAGCAGTTGTGTTTGTTACTCTAGGAGCTTGGCTCCTAGCCAGCTAGAGCGTCGCCCAGTGAGCTTGCCAACTTATGTGGTAGCTTCGGGAGGTTTGTAACCACCTCTTGCAGCAAGTAAAATCACCCCTCATCTCAAGAGTTCACTCTCTTGACTTGAGAATAAGGTAGGGTTGCAAATCCCTAAGCCTTAGTGGTATACCTCAACAACGTGGACTTAGACAAGCCTTGGTGACGAGCTGAACAACGGGATAAATTCTTGTGTCATCATGTGCTTGTGTTGCTACACTTGTGTTCTTGTTGTTGTTAAGGTGATTTCTAGGATTGAGGCCGATCTACTTGTGTGTGGTGTTCCCACCACTTTCAGCTGTCGATCTGTGATCTACCACCCTGCAGGAAGCTAAGAAATTTACCCGATCTAAATTTTGTTGGATAGATTTTGAACTATGAACCTAATCTCTCCTACAGGGGCGGCAGTGCCACGCTCAAAGAGCGGCAGTGCTGCTGGTGAATTTGACTTCGGTTTGAGTTGAATTGTTACAGGTCTATTCACCCCCCCTCTAGGCGTACCAGAGATCCTACTCTAAGTGTTGGTTAAACTAGGTGAAGTCCACACCAAGGTGGTGAGCAAGGTAAGAAGTTGGACAAAGGGTGATCAATCCAACTCGTGCAAGCTCACACTTGGAGAAGATGATGAGGTGAAAACAAGCCCGAAGGCAAAGATATATGTTATGTTTTTGTTTTTGCTAGTTGAGACGCAATAAAGTGTGTGGTCGGGTTTAGGATAAATAGTCGTACTATAAAGAGGGTTTAGGATAGACATTCGAAATTTCTAGATAGGATTGAATTTTTTTTAGGAAAAATTAATTCTAACCTAAGAATGCCTGATCAAAAATTACATCAGAAATTCCAAAACTGCTCAGGATTTCTTACTAGACCCGAAATTTATGTAGTAACTCAGCTAAAATAGCCATAACATTTCGCCCCCGATTTCGATGATGTTTGACTCTATAGAAAATTTATTTAGAGAGCTATCCATCCCAACTAAAAATAAGCTCCAAAACCATATCATGTTAAAACGTCGGGAAAAGTGTTCCTCTCGAGTTGGCACTTAAGGTTTAGTTAGTTTGAGCACAAAGACTTATCAACACATTTAATGTAGCGTCCCTCTTTATAGTATTACATACCTACACTCAATACTAGGTGAATATATACCTCACGCATTACTGCAGGAATTTAATGAAGATGAAAGATTTCATGTGTAACCATGTATCGATAAAGAGGAGCATAAGTTAATGTAGTAGCTGTAGCCCTTAGAGCATTGAGCCAACACCAAAAAATAGATTAATTCAATAGTCCTTTGTAAAATTTAGGATCACTTGTTTCTAGGGTGGTAAATTTACTAGAGCTTCATAATTTCCCATTTGACATATTAATGAAAATATGTTGCATAGTAATAATAATACTGATATTCATTTCCAGCCAAGACACTAAATATAAGTTGTTTAATTAAAAAAAGACAAATTACGACTCGGATGTATTCACCCATATATATAGACTCCCCTTGCCACACAATGGTCAATGGATGAACTGAATCCATCGATCAGAAGTGAAGCATGCTCAAGACAGAAACAGAATGGCCGGAGTGATGAATCTACAGTCCTTAAGCATGAGCATGGAGGGGACTCCACACCTGTAGATAGGAATGACCCTATGTTGCACATATGGTTGGCTGCGACCAATGCTGCATCATAGGGACCCTAGACAGATGAAGAAAGGACCGGAGCAAGTACTGTAATGACTTGTTTGGATGCACCCAACTAAAGTTTAGATAGCTAAAATTTGAAAGCTAAACTTTAGCTAGCTAAAAGTTTTTCTAGCTAAATTTTAGCTGAGTGTTTGGATCCTCCAGCTAATAGACTCAGCTAAATTTTAGCTGGCTTTAGCTGGGTTGAAGTAGCTAAACTCAACTAAGCTAAACTTTAGCTGGTCGTTTGGATACCTAGCAGCTTAATTTAGCCAGCTAAAATTTAGTTGGTGCATCCAAACAGACCCTAAATATGAAAGGAGGCGAATAAATCATCACTGATGGGATGGATCATCAGTCGTTCCTAAAGAAGAGCATCTCCAAGAGTACTATATTTTGTCTTTTTAAAAACATGTTTTTCAACTCTAAAAAAATATTGGGAGGAATAAATAAGATCATCTCCAACAGTTTCTAATAATCCACTCCTAAAATAAGAATACAATTTCACATCAGGAAATCATATACTAATTCTAAATTATCCTAACCACTTTTATAAATTATTTCTCTCTTGTACATTTGCGTCAGGAACCCTTTACTACTCTTTATTGTTTTCTATCCTTCCACCTTTACACGCGTTTAGATCGGTGATGGGGATACGCATGACTTTACACGCAACGGAGGGTTTTTTTCCAAGTGCTAAAAGATTAGAATGTGTGATTAGGAGTTGTTGGAGATGATTTTTTTCTGTCCTGCCAAAAATTCTGGATTGGGAGAGTGTTTTAGATAGTCTTGGAGATACTCTTAGTGGGCATTACCCACATAGGAAAATTGAGTGGCCACGTGAATATTTTTCGTCGCCACGTTAAGGAGGCTTTGTGGTAGTGCTATTTTAAATCGGCACATTACAAATGGCTTGACATAGTGCTTTTTATAGTTGGGTTTATGTGCCTGTCCGTTTTGTTGTGACTTGCACTTCTATATTGAATATGGATGAATGGACGTGGACCATAGGGATTAAGTGAGCATATCATTTGACGAACTTGATTTTTTAAATGATGTGTGGTTTAATAACAACAACAAAGCTTGTCAATCCCAAGCAAGTTGGGGTAGGTTAGAGTTAAAACCTACCAAGAGGCCCTAGTCACGGTTCAGCCACTTCAATAGCTCCTTTCCAAGCACTCCTATTCAAACATAGATCTCTAAGTATATCCTAAGCTTTCAAGTATCTTTTTATTACCTTCAAGAGAAATCAAAGTTAATGACATTTAGTGGGTTCCATCTAATAGATAAGATACAAAATCCATTTAAAGCTCTTGAGATTGTAAGACTCTTCATATGACATTTCTTCATAATATGTCTTCATAAGGGTTGCGACCAATTTTATCTCAATCCTTGAGAAAATCCTTCTTCGGCTTTGTGCCTTGAATTATTTCAACACATAAGTGCATAGCTTAAAGTCACTACAACTTTTGATCCTACAATGATTTGATTTGGTATTGCATAACTTATTATGACATGATTAGTTCATCGATGTTAATCAAAGACTTGTTTTTTCACCATAGCCTTGGTTCCTTGGCGTTAAGCCGTTCACTTGCCTTTGACCCTTGATTAGTACCTCGAAACCAAATCCTTGCTTAATACTTCACCCTATCTCTGACATCAAATGTTACTTGGCATCAACACATTCATTTGAAATCCATTTCTTCAGTATCATAATCCTTGCTTAAATGTTTTACTTCTATTTCAATGTTGTGATCAATGAAACTTTCATATTGTGTTTCCTTGAAATACTAATTTGTTACACAGCTCTATTCTTTCTTGATTATATTCATGGCCAAACAAAGCAATTCCCTTGGATTCACCATTGCTCTTGACCACATGTCTTGATGTATAATCAATCTTGATTAATACCAATAAACTATCTATATTTTTCTCATAAATACAAGTAAACCATCATTAGAACAAAATATCTCTTTTCCTTCGTCCCTTTTAATTTATCAATGCAAGCTTCCGTTGGAGATATGACATGAGCTAGCAAGATCATTTCATTCATATTGCAATGAAACATAATCGGAACTCATCAAATTCATTAGTGTTTTAATTGTTTTGTCAGTCAAACACCAAACCCACTAGAGAGTTTAGATGCACTTTCACTTAGTCCAAGCTTAGAATTACACTCGTTAAGGAGAGAGAGAGTGTATCTTATACTCGAAATCATACAATAATTATATATTGTATATGAAACTAAAAATGGATGGACCCATATTTATCTGCATCTTCTATTGATGGTACAATGATACCATCCGTGTATTGTTCACCTTTGAATTTGAATTTCATCTTGGTGGTGTCATTTTTAAATAAACAAGTATAAAAAATTAACAAATATGATCAAGGCGTCGGCGTCCACAGTTGAATTGCATCCGAAGGAAAGGAAACGCTGCTCAACGACTGGCAGGGTGGTACCCCTTCCCCCCTCTCTCTCCCCCAGTCCTTTCCCGGCGCCAGATTCAGATCCATGCCGCACGCTTCTCCATTCCTGTAAGCTCCGCGCCTCCTCCACTCCAAATCCAGCGAGGCCACCGCCCGGGCCCCGGGGAAACCCCCTCGCGCCGCCGCCGCCGGCTCGGGCGCCCTCCCGCGTGAGCGTCGCCCCGACAGCAGCCGCAGCCATGGCGCAGCAGCTCGTCGTGAAGAAGGACGACGACCTCGACGAGGAAGGTGCGCGCGCGCGCGTCAGCGCCTCTCGTCTGTCTCGCCTCGTTCCTTCGTTGCGCGCGTGTGCGCCTCCGGTTGTGTGTGTGTGTGCCCGTGCGCGCGTGTATGTGCCCAGATCCGCGCTCGCAGCGCCCTAGATCTGGCGCGTTCCGGCGCGGATCCCGGCGTCCGTCGCCATTGCGGTTGACTGATTGTTCGCTTGCTTGGCTGCTGCTGCAGAGTACTACTCGCCGTTCCTCGGCATCGAGAAGGGCGCCGTGCTGCAGGAGGCCCGCGTCTTCCACGACCCTCAGCTCGACGCGCGGCGATGCTGCCAGGTGCCTGTCTCTGCCCAATCGTGTTTCATCCCTCCCCACGGGATCTCGCGATACCATCTCTCCAAGCTTGTGCGAATGTGAATTCGAATGCATTCGCGGGCTTACATAAATGACTGTGGTTTCTCATGCTTTCTGCCTGCATCTGTAGGTTATCACCAAGCTCCTGTACCTGCTCAACCAGGGTGACACCTTTACCAAGGTACAGTCTGCACATCGTTGATCTTACCGTGATCATAATTTGGCTGGGTTTTTAGATTCAGATTGCCAGTACTCGTCGTATATCTAAAATTCTTGTGAAGTTTGGCCATAGTTACTGTCCTCTAAAAGGAAGTTGGTACCTACAAAGTTAGGTTCAACACCTGGTACCCTGAATAACATTAGGTGAGGAGTTACTTGCTAGCTTAATGTGCAGAGAGTAGACCTTATGCATGTTTCAAACACTACAAGTACAAAGGGGATCTGAGAGTACATATAATCACATGTTATGTAGTGCAGTTTCTTCAATACATTAGTGTGCCCATTGAGCAGAGTCTAGGACATGTGCTACTTGATAGTTTTGCATGAGTGGAAAAAATTTGTAGGTTGAGGCCACAGAGGTCTTCTTTGCAACAACCAAGCTGTTCCAGTCTAAAGATGCGGGCCTTAGGAGGATGGTGTACCTCATGATCAAGGAACTCTCGCCTTCAGCTGATGAGGTTGGTGAATATATTGGTTGCTACTATGTGGTTCGGCACATTATGTGGAATGTGGGAATGACTTTCATTTGTGATCTATTGGGTGTAGGTCATCATAGTAACAAGCTCTTTGATGAAGGACATGAATAGCAAAACCGATATGTACCGTGCGAACGCTATTAGAGTTCTTTGTCGTATTATCGACTCAACTCTTCTCACCCAAATCGAGAGGTATCTGAAGCAAGCCATTGTTGACAAGAATCCTGTTGTTGCCAGTGCAGCCCTTGTTAGTGGCATCTACTTGCTTCAAGTACGTCCTGCAATTATATTTGGTGCTCCAGTTGGATATATTGTTACTAGTTGGTGGCAGCTTTAGATCCTTCTGATTATGTTTTCCGCATGTTTGTATTATTGGCAGACAAGTCCGGAAGTTGTAAAAAAGATGGAGCAATGAAGTTCAAGAGGCTGTGCAGTCAAGAGCTGCTCTTGTGCAGTTTCATGCCCTTGCTCTTCTTCACCAAGTGAGTTCAACATTTGGTGCTTTTAAGTAGGATAGATAGGAATATCCATAATATCCTCAACCTCGATGGTAAAATGAATCAGGCGCTTGGCAAAAACTTAATTAGTCAGCTCTTGTTTGTCTGCTACTTATGCAACATGGAGCACTTTGATAAGCTCAAGTTGTTTGTTAATGCACAAATACATTATAATCTCATCTACCTGACATTTCAGATTAGAAAAATGATCGGTTGGCGGTCAGCAAGCTTGTCACTAGCTTGACCAGGGGTTCAGTTCGCTCTCCTTTGGCCCAGTGCCTACTTATTATTCGCTACACAAAGCCAGGCATGTGTTCCATATCTTCCAGATCTAATGTAGATAGAATGATAGATCATTGGTATCTGAAATATGTGGCATCTACAGGTGATTAGAGAGTCTGGTGTGAACCAAGGTGGAGATCGTCCTTTCTTTGATTTCCTTGAGTCCTGTCTCCGGAACAAAGCAGAAATGGTCATACTTGAGGCTGCAAGAGCAATTACTGAACTGAACAGTGTCACAAGCCGTGAGCTTACACCTGCAATTACTGTGCTGCAGTTGTTCTTAAGTTCATCCAAACCTGTTCTCAGATTCGCTGCTGTTCGCACACTTAACAAGGTTGGTCCGCTGCTCTGCTTATTTCTTTACACTAGCTGTTCTTGATACTATGCTATTCTCATTTAAGTAGAACTGTTGATTATGTAGTAGTTTCCAATAAAGGATCATTGGCTTTCAAATGTCTGGGATTCTTTTTTGTCTCAGAACTATAATAACACAGCAATATTGGTTGCATCCGGTGCTTAATACTTATTTTGGTTTATGATGGAGTTTCCATGAATGGTACCAAATAAGTTAAGGTCTAAATCTCCAGTATCTAAATAAATTTTTTAACACAACATTCATTTCGTGCTTTCTTTAAATTCTCTAAGTAGCCAGGTAATATAGCTGGAAGATAGGACCTGCTGATCTATCATCTCCTTGATTGTTCAGTCATGTTACATATGCTTTGTGCTTCAACAACTATTTCATTGAATTCTTGGCTCTATGTTTGTTTATACATTTGTGATCCATAACAGTTGATCCTTGGGTAGGACAGAGACATGCCATCTGGTTACTGGACTGAATGCCATTTGTTTGATGCAAGACCAGACATTTCAGAATGACATCTTTTATCTAACATGTTTTGAATCTGCTATTTTTATTTCTATTGCATATAGGGAGCAACAGATGATAAGAGTGCAACATTGAGTTATCTTTTACTTTTGTTTGTTTGGTGATCATATGCATTTTCATTATGTTGTTTGATCTGTTGTGGAAAATTCATCTCCCCTACTGGAAAGCTGTTTTAGTGTTCTGGATTTTCTGTTGGATTAATAGTTTCCTTACTGATAGTATGGCCCAGATTGCCTGTAGTGTTCTTATCAGAATCATGGTTGATTCCATTATATTTACTGACTGCTCATGTGAACAATTGTACAGGTTGCATCAACTCATCCTTTGGCTGTCACAAATTGTAACATAGACATGGAGAGCTTAATCTCTGATCAGAACAGGAGCATTGCAACCCTTGCGATTACAACACTGTTGAAGACAGGCAACGAGTCAAGTGTTGATCGTTTAATGAAACAGATGACCAACTTTATGTCAGACATAGCTGATGAATTCAAGATCGTTGTTGTCGGCTAATAAGATCCCTGTGCTTGAAGTTTCCTCTGAAATATCGCTCATTGTATGTACATAGAAGCATATCTTGCACTATTATTGTTAAATATCGTAAACTACCTTTTTCATCTATAAGCATTAATTTCTATTTATCTTTTCCAGGATGAACTTCTTGAGTAATATTCTACGGGAAGAGGGTGGATTCGAGTACAAGAAAGCCATAGTTGATTCAATTATTATACTCATTAGAGATATTCCTGATGCAAAGGAAAGTGGTTTATTTCACTTATGTGAATTCATAGAAGACTGTGAATTCACCTATTTGTCCACCCAGGTAATCATCAATTAATCATTCTGCAGGCATATAATTTGGAAAATAGTTGTAAGATCGATTTAATTTCCTTTTTGTAAATATGTTATTTTTCTTTTGCTTCTGTATATACAATAGGCTGATCAAATTGAAATAGTGACCGCTGAACACATTTTATTTCTAATTATATATCTTCTGCTGTGAGCTGTCTAAAGATGGTTATTTTCTGCTTCTGTAGATATAATGAGCTAATTGATTTGAAACCTGCAACTGAACTCATTTTGTATTTTCCTATGTTAACACTGACATTTATGATTATGGACTAGTAAAATATCTATTCATAAACTACTTTAGTAAGTCAGCTGATTTCTTCATTGTAATCAAATTGCTTTTTAATCTTGTGGCAGATACTTCACTTTTTGGGAAATGAAGGCCCAAAAACATCAGATCCCAGTAAATACATACGTTATATATACAATAGGGTGATACTTGAAAATGCTACAGTTCGAGCTAGTGCAGTCAGCACATTGGCAAAGTTTGGTGCCTTGATTGACTCACTCAAGGTACTTGCATGATTTTTTATACTTCAATGATGTTCTTGCTGTGCAATGTGTTTCTGATCTGTCAAATGTCTATTGCACTTATTACAATCTTTTTATCCAGCCTCGCATATTCGTGCTCCTGAGACGCTGCCTGTTTGATGGGGATGATGAGGTTAGCGCAAAACTTTTCCCATGAAGATAGTTCTATGCTCTGTTTTTCATGATTCAATAACCCTTTCCCATGTGCGCCTTCCTCATTTACTGTTTTGCTACCTCATTTTAACTCTAAGTGTTAATTGTAAAGCAAAAGTTATATTTAGATAAATGACCTTGCTTGATTCTTCTTTTTTCAGATAGAAATATTTCCTTGCTGATGTTTGATATGCTTACCTTGTAGGTGCGTGACAGAGCGACCCTTTACCTCAAATTGTTAGGTGGGGAAGCTACAGTTGGTGAGACAGAGAAGGATGTGAATGAATTTCTCTTTGGCTCACTTGATGTTCCACTAGTAAACTTGGAGACGAGTCTGCGGAATTATGTATGTCTTGGTCACTTGATTATAATTATGCTTTTGCTCTATTATCCTTGTATCTTATGTTATCATTATTTGTTGACAGGAACCTTCGGATGTACCTTTTGATATTTCATCTGTTTCGAAGGAAACAAAATCCCAACCCCTTGCTGAGAAAAAGTCTACAGGCAAGAAATCAGCCGGTCCGGCATCTGCTGTCAGTGGCCCTGTTTCTACTGTTGATGCTTCTTATGAGAAGCTTCTTTCATCCATTCCGGAATTCGCTGATTTTGGAAAGCTATTTAAGGTTGGTATATATTATTTGTCCTATAAAAGTGTGCATTATGGACCTGGCTGAATCTCATTTCATGTGCTGTAACTTTTTGTTCGCTCTTCCAGTCATCTGCACCTGTAGAATTGACTGAAGCTGAGACCGAATACTCAGTAAATGTTGTGAAACATATTTTTGATGGACACATTGTGCTCCAATACAACTGTACCAATACAATTCCTGAACAATTGCTTGAACAGGTATGTAACTTCTTTCATATTTAGGTTTACATGCATATGTTGTGTTTTCATGATTCAGTGCCTTTAACTCATCAATTCCACAGGTAGTTGTTTTCGTTGATGCTTCTGAGGCTGATGAATTTTTAGAAGTTGCTTCAAAGCCTTTAGAATCATTACCATATGATTCTCCTGGACAGACCTTTGTGGCTTTTGAAAAGCCAGAAGGTGTCATTGCCACCGGCAAGTTCTCAAATATCCTGAAATTCATTGTTAAGGAGGTATGTGTTTTTCTTGCTCCTCCCCATTATCTTATATTTTTCTATGTGCATTTTGTGTGAGGTGAGGATAAGTGCCCATGAACAAATGGAAGGCATTCTTGACACCTTGGCTACTCCAGAAACCAGTGCTTTGTTTAGCTTATGATGTTTATATTAAAAAGTTGTTCAGTTCCAGTTTTTGTTCCTTCTGGGAAAATGCTGAACCAGGCCTTGCCTATGGGAAGAACCATTCCTACCGAACAAAGAAGGGAGGCCATGTATGAAAGCTTATCATAAAACATGATAATTTAAATGGAACTATCTGGTTCTCCAGCCTAAGGTCCCTTGTAGTCATACCAGTAATCATGGTTGAACTTACTTTTTATCTGTAATCTTTGATTTAACATAAGATAGTGTTTTGTCTAAACTTTGGTTGATCTGTACCTAAAATGTTCTGAACTGGAAATCAGCTCGACCTTCTTTGTTGCTGTATGCAGTTATGCACTAGTATATTGAGCTTCAGGGTCCTTTTGAGTTTCCAGTGAAATTCTTAAATCTGTTAGTTGGATGCCCTTGACTCCTTGCAAATGCACTAATCTGGGATCTACATCTGTGTTTGTACTCTTCTGAATAAGATCATCATACGACATATATACACTTAATCGGTTCAGATAATTTTGTGAAATGCTTTACTGCTTTTCCATTTGAAGCGGCAAATGATAATTTGTTGATTTTGACTCATTTGTTGTGTTTCAGGTTGACCCATCCACGGGTGAAGCTGAGGATGATGGTGTTGAGGATGAGTACCAGCTTGAAGATCTTGAAATTGTTTCTGCTGATTATATGTTGAAGGTGGGAGTATCTAACTTCCGAAATGCCTGGGAAAGCATGGATCCGGAGAGTGAGCGGGTTGACGAGTATGGGCTTGGAGTAAGGGAGAGCTTGGCTGAGGCTGTAAGTGCTGTTATAAGCATCCTCGGCATGCAGCCTTGTGAGGTTAGTCTCCTTCATCATTCTTTTTCCAATCGAATGAATGCCATGGTCATATAATAATAAGTTGATTTTGTAATAAATTTGCTTGAAAAGTTATATAGTGGTTTCTACCTCGTGGAGAGAAATTGCAGGATTTAGAGCTTTTTTTTTAGAAATTTCCAAAGGCCTGTACCAATTAGCAGTCCTGGTCACTAATAAGTTAAGTCTTATCCCCTTCCTTGATATTGACAATTTTTTAATTCCTATAAAATCTAGCAGTATTGATAGTTCAAGCAACCCTCAGCTCAAAGGGTTATCGTCTTGATTTGGAATCATGTCTGTATTTATGCCCAATGCAGGAATTAGCATTGCTTTTCACCTTAAAATGATGACTTGTTTCACCTTTGGTTTGTAGGGAACTGACGTGGTCCCAAGCAATTCAAGGTCGCACACTTGTCTGCTCTCTGGCGTGTTTATCGGTAACGTGAAAGTCTTGGTGAGACTGTCATTTGGAATCAGTGCACCGAAGGAGGTGGCCATGAAACTAGCAGTTAGATCTGATGATCCAGAGATCAGTGACAAGATCCACGAAATTGTCGCTAATGGCTAAGAACACTAGTAGAATATTTTTTTTTGACTCTTTTTGTTTTGGCTTTCATGCTACGGGAAGCTTGAGGGGATTCAATTAATTCTAGTATATGTAAGCTTGGTTTCCAGTTGGATCCAACTTTTGTTGCACCACCATTCTTCCTCGACACAATACAACAGTTTTTTTTTGGTTGATTTGGATCTGTACAATTTTCCTTACATACCGAGAACTCATAATAGTATATGCAATAATATTCAAGTAAAGTTTTGTTGGTAAAATGAAGCATATTGCACGTCACCAACAAAATCTTGTATTCTCGAGGTAACTGCTTAAATTCGTTCTCATAAGGCGTGACTTTCACCTATGCTTTGGTTCTATTTCGTTCAGTTGTGAGTTTAGAAAAGTTGCCGTGAGCTGTGAAAAAGGTGAAAGTTAATTCGAGTTATGTGTGAAAAAGGTGAAAGTTGATCCGAGTTAAATTCGAGTTATGTGTGAAAAAGGTGAAAGTTAATTCGAGTTATGTGTGAAAAAGGTGAAAGTTGATCCGAGTTATGTGTTGTGGAGAAGATGTAAGCTGTTGGTTGAAATAACCATAAAATCAACCCTTATGTTTCTGACATCTCTTTGTTTTTTATGTGTGAAAAAGGTGAAAGTTAATTCGAGTTATGTGTGAAAAAGGTGAAAGTTGATCCGAGTTATGTGTTGTGGAGAAGATGTAAGCTGTTGGTTGAAATAACCATAAAATCAACCCTTATGTTTCTGACATCTCTTTGTTTTCGTCTGTTATTTTCACCAATTTAGAAAAACAGAGCCAAAAATAAGATCCAAGACTCTATCTTTCTTGAAAATTGCTGTGAAAAATCTCTTTGTTTTCACCTATTATTTTCACCTATTTTACTATGCAGTGAAAAGCAGCTTCTCCTTCAAGCACTTTTGTTGACGCTCTGCTAAAAGCACTTTCTAGAACACAGCCTTCAACTCCTAGAAATAGTCAGCTTCAACTGTATGTAAACCGGTTCGGAGGTAGAAGAAATAGGCCAATGTTCGGTACAGCTCAATTTCACTAGTGAAAAATGATTTTTTTGGCTTTGGTTTTATAAAGCAGCTTGGTCAAGCTAAAGCTATTTTTCTTTTTAAAAAAGTTTGGTGAAACGGCTTCTAGCAAAAGAAAGCTACAACCTATTCCTTTCAATTTGGATTGAACTTTATAAGTCAATGCATTTGAAAGATCATTCTTGACTGGTTTGGTGTTTAAAAAATACTGTTCGTTGGCTAATAAGACAAGGCTTATAAGCCGAATACGAGCTGCCGAACAGGCTGCTAGAAGCTAGCATTTTCATTTCACCCAACTTTACCTAGGAAATCGTGCATGTGAGAGAAGCGGAAGAACAGCTAGAGAAGCTGTTTCAATCGGACCTATTTGGTAGAAAAACTGAAAACCGGCTTTGTGAAGCTGGGACAAAAACGTTAATCTCTCCGTTCTAAATTACTAAGATATAATAATATGTCTAGATACATAGTAAAATGGATGAAAAAAGAGTCAAAACGACTTTATAATTTGGAATGAAGGCGAGTACCAAACAGGCCCGTAATCAGTTTTCAACTCTGTTCTTTGATATTTGGGGCCTGATTGGTTGGCTACCGAAATTTGCCATTCTCAAGATTTGGCAAAAAAAAGTTGCTAAAACTTGAGCAAAAATGTTTGCAATAGATTTGGTATGGCAATTGTGAGGTATTGACAAATTTTGATACCAAACCAAATGGCTGCAAAAATCTTGGCTTGCATAAGCTTGACAACCAAATTTTAAGCTCCCAACCAATCAGGCTCGTCATCGTTAAAAGTGGAGGTACCAAGGGGTCATGTTGTGATGTTGATATGACTTGAAGGTTGAAGTGTGATTGTCTCCATGTCACTCGATCTTGTTTTTTAGTCAATTATTAGATCAGCATTCATCCGTCTGTACGTCCGCGGTGGAGGGGTAGGGCCTCATTGGCAGCCCGGCCCGGTGCTCCGCCACAATTACCTCTCCTGCCAGTCTGCCACAGGCCACAGCCTCATTGCCACCTGGGTCATTAACCCAACATGGCTATTCACTGAAGTGAAACTTTCTAGTAGAGTTGGACAATAATGTGGCATCTTGATGAACTCCAAGTAAGATCAACCAATCTGTCTGCGAGACGTCGGTTGCAGGGTCATCACCGGCCGGAGAATCAACCGTAGCTAGCACCACCAATCATGACAGGATTAGCCTACATGGCCGGCGGCTGCTAGTGCTGCCGATGGAGACGTGACTGGTTGGCCTGTGATCAATGGCGGCTATGGGCTATGAGGGATCCAATCACACAACTGTTGAGTTTGCTTTGGATAGATGAGCGTTTCAGTGATTTCCGCGATAGGACCCAATCACACGAGTGTTGCTGCGGCGGCCAGGGAAGGCCAGGTCTGGGAAGAGACTTGTAATGCCCTGAAGTAATAAAAAAAAAAAGAGTGCTAGATGGGCCTAGGCCCATCTGCTGGTGCCGCCTCCCCCTTTTTCTCCTCCCTCTCTTGGCCGCCACCCCTTTCTCCTTTTCTCTCCTGGCCGCACCTTCTTCTTCCTTCTTGCAAAAGTTTCCCATGGATCTCTTGCTCTAGAGCCTAAATCAAGAAGAAAAGTTAGGGAGCAGGGGAGGAGCAGAGAGAGGTGTGGATTGGAGTTCTCCCACCGTTCTCCTTGCGGGATCTTCAAGGGAATCCTAGGTGAGACTTGAGTTTCTGTAAAGTGCAAGTTTTAGATGTGTTCTGGATGCCTAAAAGTCGAGGAGGAGAAGGGATTAGAGAAGGGTTTAAGGGATGTTTTCGTTTTGGTCATGCAGTGGGTGGACAGGCAATTAGGGTTTTAGTGTTTTCCTTCTCTCCCTGTACAGCTGTAGATCGGTCTGTTTTTGAGGTATTTACTGGCCGAATTAGGGGATTTCATATGAACGGAAGTTGTAGGGCATTTGAAGACCTTTTCAATGAGTATTTAAGCTTAATTTTTTGTTGAGCATAGCAAAAGTTATGGCTTTCTGAATGTTGCCGATGGTTACTGCAGTTCTATCAGGTCGGGGTCAGTTTCGAACTCTAGTTTTCAGCCTCGTTTTAGAAGTTTTCGAGGCCATTTTGGTCCAGGGCGCTATGGAGTATTTTGTAGTACTTTGTATGAACTTTTCATTGAGTATTTAAACTCTGTTTTAGGATCAATGGCTTGGGAGGTATGGTTTTCTGAAGACAGAGTTGCTGCTCTAGAAACTCAGAGTAGTCTGTTGCTTTGTAGGCTGCATTAAAAATAGTAGATGTTGAAATTTTAATTTCTGCTGAATACCAAGGTTGTAGCTTATTCAGTGTAGATGCTTGTTAGCTATTTATTTGTTATCACAACTGCTACGGTTTCAGAGTTACAAAAAAAGAACGAGCAGCACTGCTGCTGTTTATCGGGGTCAAGTGGGGGTTGTTTTTCATCTATTGCTTGTTCGGACGTAGGGCTGTTTTTGTTGATTGTTTACAAGTGTTATTCGGGGTATTTGTACTGAGTTCTTTGTTTTAAAACAAGTGGTAGTGCCTCGGATCACCCCTAGTCCTTTTTGACCGTCTTCGCTAAAAAAGGCAAGTGAATGTAGCAGTGGTTCGCTACTGTTTTGACTTGTTATCTTTATCACCTACACCACAATGTTCGGAACCATGTCATAACAACTGTGAACTGAACCTTTATGATGTTCCTCTCTCAATCGTAATTGGATGCCTTATTTCTTTATATATGGTGTGGTTGTGATGCACTGATGCTAGCACGGTTCATGTGGTCAAATCACATGGCTTTGGAGAAGGTGAAGTTATATTGCTATTATTGTAGCATGTCATATGCATTGCATCATTCGAATGCATTGGAAGTTATATCGTTGACCTATGGTCACGACCGTACCGGTATAGCATCTTGGGATGCAGCTCCATACCTTGTTGGGTATGCAGGCAGGAGTCATTTGCATTGCACTCATGTATTTATGAAACATATTTGAAGTGACATGACCTTGCTAATATAATATTGAAGGTGTATCACCTCTCTGTGGTTTTATTTGGAGGTGTTCTTTACATTGGTTTTATATGTTGCTTATTCAGAGATGGAATCCTTTACTAAATCGCTGCTTAACACAACTTGTGATTTAAATAGCTAAAAAAATATTTACTTGCTGAGATGTTTTCATCTCACCCTTGCATTATTCTTCCCAGGTACTTGATAGTTGCTCGGATGGTAAGGGAGCTAGCTGCACGTTTCACACACCTTCATTTAGAGACTATTCCATAAACTTAATAACGTAGTTGTGATAATTACTTTTTGTGGATGTTTATTTTATGCTAGTGTGGTCTATATGTGTCTTATCTTTGTTCTCACCTCCGTGTTGCTTATATTTACAAAGGAGGTGCTGCCGTTTTTTTTTATTTAGTATGTCCAGCTAGTGTTTGTGTTGTTTAGTAGCACCCTGGGGTGTTACAAGACTCCTGTAATTGCGGCGCTTCTCCAACCTACAAGGACAATGATCATTGCTGTGCTGTGGGATCAAGCCGAGGGACTCCTGAGCCGATGGACCACGAGCCGAGCGCCGGCATCATGACTCAAGCCGAGCGGAGGAGTCTTTGAAACGCACGCACATGTGTCACCTGTTGAGCGGCAGTATGCACGGAGTCTCGGTGGATACTATATCCACCCAGTTTTTTTCCTGCTTTTGCTGACAAAGAAAGAGCTGATCATAACATAAAATTCTCTCGCCACTGAGTAAGAGGATCTCTTATCTTCGGCTTGACTTTGATGGAAACCAATCCAGGCTCTTCCTTGAATGTAGTTTGGATGGCATGCCAACAAGATCCAGCTTCCTCTTTTTTTTTTCTTTTTTTCTTTTTTCCGACTAAGATCCAGCTTCCTCGAGTGAGATAGCTTCTCGGTAAAAATCAGATGTTACTCTACCACTCGAGTCTCGTCGACTCTCGAGGTTAAACCTCGGCCCCAAAAGTGAGATAAAGATGGATCCAAATTAAAACATTTTAGTAGTAGAAGATAATGGAACAAGATGCAGACACGTCGACTATCGTTGGACTGAAAACGGTCTCTATTGAATTTTAAACTTCTACCTTCTTAATATAATGATACGTAATGCTGTTGCGTATTCAAGAGAAAAAAAAAAACTACGACGCTACCCAGCGTGAACATTACATGATTATATCTATTATTATACGTAATATTATCAAATCAATGATCAGTGGTCGAGTCAGGTTAAATAAATGAAACGCATGGTCCACGCAGTTATAAGAAGGCGGCGCGTCTCCTCCTCATCATCTCCACGTCGTGGTGTTCCCATGGCTGGCGTTCGGCCACATGATCCCGTTCCTCAAGCTCTCCAAGCGCCTCGCGCGGCGCGGCCACGCCGTCACCTTCGTGTCCACGCCGAGGAATGCCGTCAGGCTGGGCGCCGTCCCGCCGGAGCTGTCCGCGCGCCTCCGCGTCGTCGCGCTGGGCCTCCCGGACGTCGAGGGCCTCCCGGACGGCGCCGAGTCCACCGCCGACGTCCGGCCCGAGAAGGTCGGCCTGCTCAAGAAGGCCTTCGACGGCCTCGCCGCGCCGTTCGCCGACCTCGTCGCCGCGCTGGCCTGCGCCGACGCCGACGCCGACGCCGCGGGCGGCAGTGGCGACGCTGTTGGGGTTGGGTTCTCGAGGAAGCCCGACTTTATCGTCCTCGACTTCGCGCAGAACTGGATCTGGCCAATCGCCGAGGAACACGAGGTACAGTACATCATGCCCCACTAGTTGGCTGTTGCTAGCCACATGTGATGTGATACGTTCCGACAAGAACATCTCGGTTTTGTGAGACTTGTTTACTCCTGTATACCCTCTCCCTCTACTAATGAATACATATTTGAAGAAGTCAAACAGTTTGAATTTTAACTAAAATAATATAAAAATATACTAACACTTATGAAACTAAATAAATATTATTATATTAATTATAGAATATATTTTTATAATAAATTTATTTTGAGACATATATGCTAATACTATTTACTCCATCCGTCTCTAAAAGAATAAAATCCTAGAACAATGTCATGTTTTATTATAACAAATTTGATTAATTATAGATTAAAAAAGTATAAATATTTATAATATCAAATAAACACCGTTATAGCCTATCCCCAACTTATTTGAGACAGACGTGCTTTGTTGTTGTTGTATCAAATAAACACTATTAAATTAATTAGGAAATGTATTTTCATAATAAATTGATTAGAAGCCATAAATATAAATACTATCTACTAGAAATCTGGTCAAATATAAAATATTGTAACTGATATGTATAATATAGTTGCATTCTCTAGGACAGTCCCAATGAGATATTTACTGTGGTTTCCATCTATATTAATTAGGTTGATAGCCAAGCAAATCGCTGAGACGGCACTAGAATTAATAAAGAGAGAGATTGCAAAACAAAGAAATCGTTTCTTCCTCACGACTCGTCGTCCTCGCGCGGTTCAAGGCGTGAAGAAACCGGCAAAACAACGTTGGGAGGACTCTACTCGTTTCCATCCTCTTCCTTCCGGATCCGGTGCGAGCGAGGCCTAGGCTGTGCCGCGGAGGAGCGGGCCGGCCGCACGGGAGCGACGGCGACGCCGCGGCCGCGCGCGCAAGCCAGCCTCGTCGTGGGAGCCCATCCCCTCGGACGCCGCCGCTGTATGTTTGCAGGGCCATGCCCCTGCGTTGGCTCGCTGAGCCTGGAGAACTCCGACGCAACAAAGCTCATCCTTGCTGCGCCGGCCATGGACGCGACGGACAGGGAGGTCGTTGGCTTCGGCTTTGGCGCCGGCAGACTTCGCAGCGTCGTCGCCCAAGGCCACCACCTGCTAAGCTTGGGCGTGGCCGCCCGGCGCCGCCGGCCGCGTAACTCTGGCGTGGCCCGCGTGGCACCGCCGCCCGCGATATCGCGCACGGACGCCCGCTTGCCGGCCGCCTGCTTGCTGCTGGCCACGCCCCGTGGACAACAAAGACAAGCAAGCGCAGGCATAGCAGCCCGATTCGATACGATCTTCTCATCCCGTTGCTTGCTTCAGCCATTCCTTTTTCCAGATGCAAACGAAGAGGAGAAATCCAGTTCCAAGCAATGAAATCCAGGAACAGAGGACCGAACAAAATATATATAAAATGCACAGAGCATCAAAGATGGGAGTGAAGCACACGATACTCTCTCAGACCCAAAATAAAAGTCGTCGTCGCTTTTCGAGAAATCAATCTATTTTAACTTTAATCAATTATATATAAAAAATATTAATATTTATAATATATAATTAGCATAACTAGATAGTTCGTTGAATATATTTTCATAGTAAACTTATTTAAAGATATAAATATTACACATATTTTTTTTATGAACCTAGTCAAAGTTAAAAAAGTTTAACCTACACGTATCCTATAAAAACTTTCTTTCTCACACGGAGGGAGTAAAAGATTGGGCAGATTTTTGTCTACACACTAGATAGAATAGTTGCATTAGAAAGAATGGTTTCTTGTCACGATATCATAGACTATAGAATTTTATCATTGGGACTGCCCTCAGAGGAACTGTAAATTTGGTCAAAGTTGGACAACTTTGACTGACATTTTTTTTATAATTGCATTCTTTTACGGACCGGAACGAGTATTCGATAGGGTGATTCTGATCAAAGCTAAACCGTTAAAATTTACTTCCAAAATTATTTGCTGATCAAAAGGCTAATTGTTTCTTGCTTTTTTTACTGTAAGATCGCGGCGCCATCTTCCCTCATCCTGCTGGCGCGTCTATCTCTTGGCTTTCCTGGTCCCGCGGCACGAGAACGAGGCGCACCCACGGACGACGACGGAGGACTACATGGTGCAGCCACCGTGGATCCCGTTCCCCACCACGATGGCGCACCGGCGGCACGAGGCCGAGGCGATTTTTAGACCAAAGGTATTCACCCCACTTTATTAGAAAGCGTAACGAGCACCAATGGTCCGAGGCTGGGAAGACCAGCATTACAGGAACGTACTAAGGCAAAAGCCCAGAACTTGTACCAACAAACTCCAACTAAGAACTCAACAGATAGCTCAAAAACAACTAGGAAAAAAGAATTCAGGTGGGGGGGGGGAACAAAAGGCTACGCAAACAGCATTCCCCAAACTGGATTACATAGACGCAACTCTCGAGGAGATATTATTTAGCATTCCGTCCGCCATCGGCATCATCTTCGGCTTGAGCAGGGGGCGCCACGACTTGGCCAAAGAAGAGAGCCTTGTAGATCGTGGTCGACGGGGACGACACCACCTTCTTGTCGAAAACCAACTCATTGCGAGTTTTCCAAATAGACCATAAGGCTCCTGCACATATGAAGATGGTTAAAAGTTGTTTGTTACCTCTATACTGATCCACTATCTCCAAGAGTAGCGAGGAACAAGCTGGTTGGCGAGGATGGCCACCCCTGCATACTACCTCGCAAGAAGGACCACATGTAAGGACAGCCGAGGGCATTGAATAAAATGTGATCCAAGTCTCATCTACTTCATAAGCAGGACATTTCTCGAAACTCATCCATTTTTTCTTTTTAACTCGCACACCACATTGTATTCTCATCATGGTTTGCCATCCACATAAAATTTTTCACTTTCAGAGGATGGGGCTTTTCCAGATCAACATAGCTCTGGCGTCGTATACCACCATTTGTGAGTGATTTATACAAGGATCTTGTAGTATATTGCCAGATTTCTCCAAAGCCCGCACCATTTTATCCACACCTTCAGATTAATCGAACCTCATTTAATATCTCTAAGAGTTCAGCCCATTCCTCGCCTCTGATCGTCATCAAGTTGTCTCCTGAAACTAATCTCCCACCGTCCTTGGACACATGCTTTTGAAACCTCTAAGTTTTGATCGAAGCTATCTGAAACAACTTAAAGAAGTCAACCTTCAAAGGACATTCCCC
Organism: Miscanthus lutarioriparius; assembly: GCA_904845875.1. Taxonomy (NCBI): domain Eukaryota; kingdom Viridiplantae; phylum Streptophyta; class Magnoliopsida; order Poales; family Poaceae; genus Miscanthus; species Miscanthus lutarioriparius. The sequence continues at coordinate 17,611 of CAJGYO010000841.1, read as the reverse complement.
AACCAACCATCAAGCCGAATCTAGTTTGGACTCCAGCTTTAATCTCTATTTTCCTACCTCTTTGGAACCAGTCCCTCATACCAAGTAAAGATCTCCAAAAGCGGGACCCCGTCTTTCTTCTTAATTGGTAGATACTTTTTTGGCCCAAGTATTTACATCTCAACAAAGAGCAAAGACAGACTACTATCTCCTGTTTCAGCTTTAGCTATCCATTTTGCTAGTAAACAAATATTCATAACTCTAACATCCAGGAACCCCAAACCCCCAAACTCTTTTGGTCTGCTCAAGGCTTCCCACTTAACCATGTGATACTTTCTTTTTTTTCCTGTACCTTGCCAGTAGAACCTGGATCTGATCGAGTCTAACAGCTGGTAATTCCCTTCATATAGCTCATACACCCCCATGGTGTACATCGGAATACTAGAGAGGCAAGATTCTATCGAAATAGATCTCGCCACCAGAGACAAATAATCACATTGCCAGTGCTTTCGGGCACGCTTCTCACTTTATCACTCACATATCTCAACTGGTTTTTGGAAATTTTGCAAAAGCTCACTGGCATGCCTAAGTAAGTCATAGGAAAGGAACAAGCCTTACACCCAAGTATCGGTCACAGACTTGTCATTGATCTTCTCTTGACACCCGACAAAGAAATACCTCACTTTTATCAAAGTTGATTTTCATCCCTGACATAGTTTCATAACAAGCCAGAATTCTTCTAATATTGGTTAAGTTCTCAGCTGAGAACTGCAACAGCAAGATAGTATCATCAGCGTATTGCAAATGTGTGATACCTCCAGCAACCAAAGAAGGGACAAGTCCCTGAATCAACCCAGCAGAGGCAGCTCTAGTCAACATGGCAGATAGAGCATCTGCCACCAAGTTGAATAGTAGAGGGGACAAAGGGTCACCTTGTCTCAAACCCTTAAAGCTTCTAAAAATTCTCCTCTCATTCCATTCATATCAATGCACACTCTGCCCCTAACAGACTTGGTTGATCCAATGAATCCAAGTCTCTGAAAACCCTTCCTCTTTAACACTTCTTCTAAGAAATTCCAGTCCACCTTATCATAGGCTTTTTCAAAATCCAGTTTAAGAATAACTCCAGCTTGTTTAAACATCCTTAGCTCATGTAGCACTTCTTGCAAGATAACCACCCTTCTAAGATGTTTCTCCCGTGAATAAAAGCGATGCAGGAAAGGACTAATAATCTCTTCAATGACAGAGGTCAATCTAATCGTGAGTGTCTTGGTGATTATCTTGTAGATCACATTTAGAAGACATACAGGTCTGAATTGCTTAACTTGTCATAGCAGGCTTCACCTTAGGGATAAGAGTGATCATCCCCCATAATTTAATCTCCAAAGCTCCAAATGACCATCATGCAAATTATCCAAAGATCTCCTTTATATCCTCTCTGATGGATGGCCAGAAAGCTTTAAAGAACTCTATAGAAAAACCATCAGGGCCAGGAGCAGTATTATTTTTCATCTGTTTGATAGTTAGGTCCACCTCCTCTAGAGTAAATGGCCTGGTTAGCATATTATTGTCCTCAACATCGACTTTGTTGGTGAGCGGGCCGAGAGGTTAGGATCCAGTGCATGTTTGCCACTTCGCCTTGCCAAAGAGTTGTTTGTAATAACCTCGTGATATGATCTCTCAGGGTCACTGGATTATTTATCTCTAAACCATCAACTTCTAACATAGATACCTGCATTTTCCTCTTTCTTCCATTGGCACATTTATGAAAGTAATTGGAGTTAGAGTCCCCCTGGAGCAACCATTTTTCACCTCCTCTTCTTTGCCATCGGATTTCTTCATCTAACGAGATCTCTGTGTAAAGATTTGTCCGCACAATATCTCTCCTCCCATTCTTCCTGCAAAAAAGATCTCTATGTTCACTCCATTCATCCAACACACTAATCCTACCCATAATCTCTTGCTTCGATTTTCTCTCGATTCTTTGTCAAAGTTTTGACCCCATCCTTTGATAGCTTTCTGAGCTTATGGGAAATGATATGCCGATGATCTAGGATATCATACTTATATCTAGTAGGCCATTTCTCCCCGACCCATTGCCTAAAACCTTCTTGGTGAAGCCAAAGAGTATTGAAGCGAAAATAGTGCGGTTGAATGCAACAAGCATTACCACCAAAGTCAACAAAAATGGGGTTATGGTCAGACCCTAACTTTGGGCGTAAGAACGCAATGACAAGATTATACTTGTCCTCCCAGTCATTTGAAACCGAACTCTATCTAGAACACACTTTGGATGGGGGTGTTTGTTTATTTGACCAAGTGTACACGCTCCCCCGATCTGTGTAGCTCTCTAAGCCCGATTGTATGAATCATCTCATTGAAAGCATCCATCAACAGTAGTTAACATTCCCGAAGATTTTTCCTCAATTCTTCTAATTAAGTTAAAGTCTCCTCCAAGCGTAATGAGGATTTGAGCTCTCAACAAATTGATTGAATTTCATCAATAAAATCCAGTTTCACATCATCATGAGTCAGGGCCATAGATGTTAAAAGTTTCCACACAAATTTATCAACTTTCATAGTCGAGTACAGACTCTGGAAAAAAAATGCCCATAGTTTCCTCGAGACCTCTCTAAATCCTTATCGACCCCCCATCATCAAGAAACCTCCAGATGGCAGGCAGGCACCCAAGACCGAAATATGTCTTTCGCCTTGACAAATCTATCTAGCTCTCTCTTTTAAAAGAACTCTTGATGGTTTCTTGCAAACAAATACCATCAAAAGAATGTTTGTTTAATAACTCTAAGAGTAGCTTCCTTCTACCTGCATTACCCAATCCTCTGACATTCCAAAATAGAATCTTCATTTTGATCACTTTTTTAACCGCTCAATGTCCATACGAGGTTCAGTTGGAAGTATCTCTATTTTGGAACTTTGATCAGCAGTAAACCTCTCACCCCCAGAATCTATCTGCGGCTTATTTGGGACAGAACTCACTTGCTGATGATTCACAGAACTCTCCATCTTATCTTTGATTTTCTGAATGGCCAGCAAGGCTTCTTCCTTGGCTTGTATCAGAGAGATGTTTGCAATTCTGGAAGTCTCATCAGGTCCCAAGGAGAAGCCACAAACACTAGCTAAAGTATCCAGAGAATTAAGGAGAGGAGGAGGGGAAAGTGGTTTAGAATTTGATATACCTTTAGTTTTAGCTTTTCCATCCATAGCTTTCTTCAGGGCCATCTCTCCTTTGTCTTGAATCCTTGAGCTTTGTCTGGTCTTAGCTGGTAGGTAAACAGCAGCAGTCTTCTTGTTTGGATTTTGCACACCATTTTTATCACTGTCTTCAACCTCCCTTACATTTGGAGGAAAGAAGCTCACATATCCAGGATCTAGCATACTCTTTGCATCCACCTGTTCAGGTAAATTAGGGCTCAATAACTCTACAACTGTATCTTCATTCTGGACAAGATTGAGGTTAGCTGCCATATCATTCATCTCTGGGATAAGATCAGACAACTTCTTAACAGGTTCTTGTTGTTGAAGAGTATTTGGGCTATTTGTTGGCCCTGGGACCAAATCTGGCACACTTTGAGCTCCACTCATTGGTGATTGGAAAGCCACAGAATCAGCTTCCACCTCCTTATCATAGTTACCTCCACTGTTCTTTTTCCCTTGAGAGGCAGAGGAACCAGCTTCATTTGGTTTGGGATTGCCTTGATGGGTGAAACCAGTTTCAAGCCAACCATGACTCTCTTGTGACTCTGGCTCGTCCTCATCAGTCACTTGGTCATCTTCTGGCCCCCAATCCTCATCTGGTTGAGTAGGTGGTTGCTGCTTGAGTTTTTCTGAGTAATACCAAGATATTTTCCTGCCTTGTTTATTGATGAAGACCTCAGATGTCCCACCAATTTTGTCTGGATTTTTGCAGGACACTTTCACCCAAACAGATTTCCAATTCAGAGATGGATTGTGTACTTCCTCAGGATCCCCCACCAGTCGAGCTAGCTCTAACACAGCAAATTCTGACCTGGCTATCCTTGGGATACCAACAGCTCTGACCCACACTGATTGAAGCACCTGAAAAGCACCAGGTTCCATATTGGATTCCTCCACCACAGCCATGATATCAGCAGTGACAAATTTGATTTTACCCATCTTAGCGAGCAAATTCAGGGCAATTCTTGAGGGGAGGGTTGCTAAAAACTCACTCTCTGAAATTCTCTCAACCTCCCAGTTCCATTTTGAATCCATAAGGTACTGCAATTCTGTTGTGATTCTAAGCTTAGTACCTCTACCTTCAAGTACAGAAATAATAGCTCTAATAGGGTCCCCTTCTCTCTGCTTAGTATCAGCTTTAGGATCTGGTAGATTCAGAGCATAGAAAAGCTGGCCAGGCATACCAAAAGCGCATAGTTGTAAACCTTTGTTTGATTTGTATGAGCACTGATTAGATTTGTGACCCGATGGTTCGACAACTATAGCGAAAGGGTCATTCTTACAATTTGACCAAGGGTGCCCATCTTGATTGCAATTGAAACATTTCATTGGAGCACCGAATCATCGACCTTGGCTTTGGTATCCTCCCGTTGTGGATTGTAATTTCTCGCCTATCCTCAATCTTCGCCTCAAGTCACCTTCATCCATCTCACGGACGTCTCTGTCCTCATAGAAGTTACCTCACGTTTACGCCCTTGAAATCAGCTTGGTCCATATCTCTAGAAGTCCAGGCGAGGGTACCTCAACTCTTTCTCATTGAAATTGGGCGAAACGACCTTCACGGTGGCCACCTCACGACCTTCCCCGGCATCGCGAGGGTATGAATCACGCCCATCCCACACATCACGGCCATCTCTGGCATCTCGGTGAGAGCCATCCCATCGCTGGAAATCACGAGCCCGATCACCTTCTTTCCCATCCCGGAATGGCATACCTCTCTTATCCATCCCATCGCCGGAAATCACGAGGCCCAGGCGATCGCCGCCGTGTTCCGGCAGAATGCCTCGGGCGTGTCGGACGGGACCGCTTCTACGAGATCTGCGCCCGTCTTGCCGCCTCATCGTCGTCCGCAGCAGAGCAGCCCGTGGCGGAGCCGCTGGTGTTTTCGCCTGCCGACGGACCTCCTCGCCAAGCCCGTCCCCTCCGGCCTCCTCCGCCTGGCGAGGTGGCGGCGACGACGACGACGACAGCGCCACCGGGTGGAGGCGGCGGCGGCGACGACCGGTCGTTCTCGGATGTCATCGCGGTGGGCGGACGAGCAGCCTCCGCGATCGGTCATCTACGTGGCGCTGGGAGCGGCGGCGCCGAGACGGCGGGCCACGTGCGGGAGCTGGCGCTGGCGAAAGCCCGCCTGCCTTGTTCTTCCAGCGGTCCGGGCGCTCGGCGGCCACCATCCTCCGGCGGCGTGGCCTTGTTGCCGCCGCTCTCGGACGGAGTTCGAGGCCAGCGTGGCGGGGCGGGGTGGCGCGAGCCGGCTGGGTGCGCAGTCGCGGCGTCTTTGGCGCCGCCGCCGCCGTAAGCGCGTTCCTCACGCACTGCGGTACGGGCTCCACCGTGGAGAGCCTCTTCCGGTTCGCCTCCCGCTGGTGATGCTTGCCGTTAAATCGCGCGACCCGAGCGTCATCGCCCACGCCATGGCGAGCGCGCATCGCCGTCAAGCGTCGAGGTGCCGAGGGGATTTGCACGACGGGTCGTTCCATGGGGACGACGTCGCGGCGGCGGTGGTGCGGGCGGTGATGGCGGAGGAGGAGGGTCGGAGCTCGCAGCGCGCAATGCCGTGGAGCTGCGAGAAGGTTGTCGGGGATAGGGCGAGGCGAGAGCAGAGACGTTGATGATCTCGTCGAGTATTTGCGGCGCTTCTAAATGAATTTTATGCATGTAGCCGTTTTCCGTGTTGTTTCCGTCGCAGCTCGGACACATGCACAATAATAAGGGCGATGGTTGGCGCATCACGACGCCCAGGCTGGGCCGAGGGCTCGTCCCCTCGAAAGGCTACAATTTCTTATTTAGCCGTAGTTTAAAGTTGTCTTTCTTCTTGGCCCTAAAATAAAATTTGTTACCTATTTGGTCTCACTTAAAGTTTCGCTTTCTAATCTGACCTTACCGTCATCTCCTCCTCTCCTCTAACACCGTTAAGTGGCACATGAAATAACCAAACTGCCCATAAGACATTACGAGAAACCAAAGGTCACATAAGCAACATAACAACATAATTTTGAGCACTTTGAATCCAATTTTCATAACACAAAATTTTAAACACTTTTGATAGAAATGCAACATCCGGACCACCAACATTGTAGTAAAAAAAATGATGTCAACTTGATTATAGCACACAATTTAAATAAGTTCATCATCCTAAAAATTCAAAAAAGGCACAGAGCACATAGTTCAACATAGTGTTCGACACATACATCGTTTTCACACATCAGTTTCACAGTGCACTAGTTCAACACATCGTTTGACGCATACATCAAGTTTATATTAAAAGCAACATTGCGGGCACATGAAAGTCACAAATTGAGCCTCCTTTTACTTCTTGTGCTCATTGTAGGGCTAGCAGGATTACATATTTTGCTTCTTGTGCCCATCGCAGGCTATCAAGTATCGCGGGCTTTATGGCAATATCTTTAGCTATATTCTTCCGCTTTGTCTTTGTCTTAGCTTTGGCCTTCATAGTTTTAGATGTTGGTGCCGCCACCACTTGTAAGCTCTGTGAGATGGTTCAAAGTTGATTTGAGCCTTTTTGGACCAAGAAAAATGCATGTAATGGGGCATTCATTTTAATTAAACTTAGAGAGATATACTGTATAGAACTAATAGATATATATTATAATATATAAATAGATAGAAAGATGCATGTTGCTACCACAGCATCAACGATACATATGATGCCAATAGTATGTCTATCTCATGCATCTCTGTTTACGCTGCGCAAATGACTTAATGTTTTACCGGATCCAAAGACTAATACGATTTTGAAGCCAAAAATGTCTCAAATCAATCACTACTGAATGTTTTGCATATGCACAAAATGCACAACACCGATAACACAAGCAAGTTTGGATCCACTTGGATCATGGTAAAATGATGCTACTATTGTTGATGACATTTCAAAGCGCCCAATAGACTCAATAGTCCGAAAGGAAATGGCTCTAATTGCAACTCACCCTTTAAGCCAATCTGCTTGTACTTGCGGATGCACCACCTCTTCCAATGTCTAGGTCCTCGCTCGCACCTCCGTCGGGCTCCATTCAACCCGTCTTTGGCGCCGCAGCCACCGGCACATAGAGAGCGAAGTCCAAAGCCGTGCACCACAGTCGCCGCTGAAAACTCGTGACCGCCAAAACTCTGTTTTTTCCAGCCTCAACAAAGAACAATATCCTGATGGAAGTTCAGTACCACACAATAAGAAAAATTAAAACTCACCAACTTATGGAATAGCTCTGTCGGGTACCTTAGAACGGGGTACCCCAAGCAAACATCAAAACAAGGCTAGAAGGTAAGCCGTGGGCCCCTCACCTGCCACGACCGAGCCCTCCTCCACCTCGCCTCGGGCCTCGAGCAGGAGGTCTCGGAACGAACTCCGCCTCGCACGAGGCTCCCCAGGATAGGCCTCGGCAGGGGGCGCCGAGCCTCGGCAGGGGACGCCGTCTCCGTCTCGCCCGAGGCTATCCAGGGAAGGCATCGGCAGAGGCCTCACTCTCCGTATCGCGCGAGGCCTCATTCTCCGTATCGTGCGAGGCCTCGTTCTCCGTTTCGCGCGAGGCCGGCTCATCCACGGTCTGTCGCCCCCCGCCTCGGCCGACCCTCCCAACAACTCGCCATGTCTCATTAATGCTTCAACCACTCCCGCAATCTCAGTCGGACGGTGGCTCAACGCCACAGGATGGCCGACGCGACCCGAGGTCGCATCAGCGCCATACCGCCCGGGACAGGCCACTGTGTCCTACCACTGTGTCCACGATCAGCACCATACCGGCTGGGAAAGGACGCGACGGAGATTACCGACCACTGTGCCCTACCACTATGTCCACGATCAGCACCATACCGGTTGGGAAAGGGTACGACGGGGATTACCGACCCCTGTGTCTAAACGCTGTATCCATGATCGGCCGCCCGCTCAAGGCCTCGGCACTGTACACCGGGGCCTCGGCGATCTTGGGGTACATGCCTGCCGAGACCCCCCCACCGCAGTGCCAGCCTCGGCATCGACCAAGCCTCGGCATCACGCACAGTCCGTCCACAGTGGCTTGCACGTTCGCCGCCGCATCCACTCCGAGGCATTCCCGGGGCTCCCACGACGCACAGGACCTGATGGGATGACCACGCCGCCCCCGTACTCCAAGGATGGACCACTCCGACGGCCACGCCGCCACAGGAACAGGCTACAGGGCCCGGACACGCCGCCTCTATTCACACGACGTCGTATAGTCAGCTCATGTACCGCCCAAGTCCTCCCTTCATGCTATAAAAGGAGAGGGCCTGGGTTGTTTTGGAGGGGGAGGAAGACGCACGCACACTCCGGCCGCCTGAGAGCAACGTCTCAAGTGGACCGCACGACACCCCGCCGAGACTTAGGACCAGTTCCTTCTCTCCTTTAGCTTGTAACCCCCTACTACGAGCACCTCGGTGCAAAGAATACAAGATCGATCTCTCAGACTGGACGTAGGGCCTCGATTGCCTGAACCAGTATAAACCTTGTGTCTCTTTGCATCACCACCCGGAATTGGGAGCACGCAGAACAAATTCACTGGTTGGTTGAGGACCCCCCGGTCCGAAACACCGACAAGCTCACTATCAATCAGATTATTAGAACTACTATATGAAATGAACAACCCAAATTAAAGGGAAGACAATCGATACATCATGAACTTGTAAATCGGAGATCGAACAAATAAACAACGGACGAAAAAGCGAGTTCGGAAATTATAGGCCGGAAATTCCGAAACCTTCAACCAGAAATTCCAGCCCAAAGCACAACAGCAGCACGTCGGTCACCTTGAAGCTAAGATCGAATCACTAGATGAGATTGGAGTCCATGTGTTGTACAGGAACGAGAAATCCTCTCGAGTCTCGACACTGTGGCTCAACCGGTTTCACGAAAACAAGCGAGAGAGAGGAGAGACCGAATGAGATGGACCAAGCAGCTAGGGCAGCGGACCGGCTCCTCCTGAGTCCAAATCTCACTTGGAACCAAAAACGCACGGAGGGAGAGAGAGAGAGAGAGAGAGAGAGAGAGAGAGGTTACGGCCACGAATAGCAAGGAGAAAGGCCACGCACAACCTTGGCAAGCTGCGCGTGCAAGAACAATGAAGACCACGACCGGCCACGGCGAAGCATTTCCTACAGAGACTGGACGAGCAAGCCACCTAGGCCTCACGGGCGGGCAAACCGCTCGGATTTGGATTCGCACAAATCAAGGAGCGCCTCGCTGCTGGGCGTGAGCGCGAGCGCAGGCAAAGAGCTGCATTTGCAGCAATTTGTCTGACACGCCGCCGCCGGCGGCGCCGGCTGCGACGCGGCCGAGGGGACGCGGCAGGCTGGCTACCTTGCCACGGTCAACACCGTGACGGGAGCGCCGACCTAGAGACCGAGCATGAAGAATAGAACGCTACTAACAAAGAAGAGGCACGAGCAAAAAAAAGCGAAGCAATCTTGACCAAAACTCCATGATTCGCTCCCAAATTTCGCATAGATGAAATTCAAATTGGTTCAAACCTATCCCTAAGTTGTAAATTAGCAAGCTACCTCTGGAAACCTCAATCTAAAGAAACAACATCCATCCATGATTCAGAAGCGCATGATTCACACACAAATCAGGAGCACTTAAACAAGCGATAAATAAATCACTACCAAAGTTGAAACTTTTGCACCCTATCCGACATGAGAACCAAGTAACAAGCACCGACTTTACGAATCGAATATCTTTGAGAAGCGAGAGAGACATGGAAGGGGAGGAGGGAGCAAGGAGGCGACGGACCAGTTCAAAGGCCAATGCGTGAAGGGGAGTGACTTGCGGTAGGTGTAGGGAGGGCGTGTCGGCCGCGCCATTCATGCGAGCACAGGCACCACCTGAGCCTAGGCCGCCATGGCAGCACTACTGGTCGCCATGATCCCAGGCGCCGCCTGCACGCCGCAGCCAAGCCCATGACGCCAGGCAGCCGTCGCCACAGCCAGCCGTGACCCGAACAACCGCACACCCTTGCTCTGCTCGCCTTGACCGCTCTCTGCTGAGCCTTCGCATGGCCAAAAACCGCTTCATAGTACCTAGGGTTAGGGTTCCTTTTTGTTTTAGAAGAAGAGAGTGGGCTCGGATGCGGGAAGGGACGGACAAGACTGAGAGGTCGAGATAGAAGAGAAAGGAGAGTCACGGCTTCAGGTAGGGGTATTTATGTCTGTTTAATAAAAACTGACAACTCAATGATGGCAAACTTTGACAAATCTCACGGTAAGACCAAATTAGAGAACGAAACTTCGAGTGAGGCCAAATAGGTAAGAAATTTTGTTTCAGGGCCAAGGAAGAAAGACAACTTTAAACCAGGGCCACATAAGAAAATTTCTCTAGAATCATTTTTGCCGCGATAGCGTTTGGCAGAGCTCCTATCCTGACTCCAGATTCTGAAGAGAATCATTGCATGGTAGCCAAACGGTCAAACAAAAAAACCAAAATCCATCCAATAATTCGAGAGATTCAATCTTCACTTTCGTACTGTGACCAGGAGCGACAAACACGTGCTCGCGCAGTCGCGCTCCCACAGACCCACCTTGGCTCAACACCATCCGTGTTTTATGAATTTCTCCATCCACACCGATTTATATAAATTTTTCCACACCGATTATCAATTTCTCCATCAAGCCACGCCACTCATATATGAGAAAAATATGCCCCCTCCCTTCCCCGTCCCATCCGTTCCCACCATCTTGTGGACTCCCGACGACGTTAGTGAGAGGAGAAGGAAGAAAGAGGATTGAGAAAAAATGCAGCTGGTTTCCCTTTATTTGAGTGATTGAGGAGAGGTTTTTGAGTTTAGGGTTGAGAAAAAAGTTTAGAAAAAGAGAATTAAAAAGGGGATCTGCTAGAGCTGTATTTTTTCACCTTAATCCCCTCTATGCAAAAATATAGGGAAAGGAGATCTCTTTTCTCAATCTGATGAAGTTGGTCTTAGATAGAGAGGTGCCTGCCTGAACTGATGTCCAGATGGCTTAGAGCCATCATGGCTAGGTGTATACGTGCCTCGTGTCATGCTAACCTGCAAGGGAGAGATAACGAAGGTAATAAGTGACTAAGGTCTTCTCCAACGTGCCAAGGTGGCCTATTGCCTAAACTTCCACCTTTGCGTCCAACCTCTTTGTCACGTCTATAAGTGTCTTTACAGTATGTCAGATATGCTTGCAGAGGTAATAAGCGTTTTATCAGGTAAAAGTGCGAAGAAGTCACTCAGAGCGCGTGTTGGTGAAAGCTCTATGTTTGGTTTTGGTAGACAACTAGTGGACTAACCTTTTTGCTAAGTATGTGATTAAGCTAGGTTAGATCCGCATCAAGATTGAGAGAAAGGCTTGGAGATTGATGAAGGGTGATTAATCCAATGGAGCAAGCTCTCACTTGAAAACAAGAAAGAGAAAAAACAAAATCCAAGTTGTGAAGGCAAAGGTATAAATAGAGATTTTGTTTTCCGGTTAAAGCACAATGGAGTGCATGATCAGATTTAGGATAGACAACAATACTATTAAGAGGGGAGCTCTAAAGTCTAATCGGTTATCTAAGTGTCACTAGGTGTGAAAATACATTGCATATGCTTTAGACCTAGTGACGTGGTGAGAATCAAGTGAAAAAACTTTTGAAAAATGTTTGTGAAAATACTAACTCACTTGCATATTTGTTAGAACACTTGTGGAGTTGGCACATTTGAAAAAGGGGTTGAAATGAAGATAATCGAGACGTCTCTGGTGGACCATCGGATTGTGCCGATGGGCACCAATGGAGCATATGCTATGTGTAGTGCAAAACCAGAGCTAGGGTTTGCCATTAGATTGTCCCATGATCAACTGTAGGACCCATCGGATCAAATGGTAGTACTGTTCCCTATGGTGGGACACGTGGCAAGCAGAGATGACACACAGGAAATTTCAAAGGCTATAGCGTTTGGTCCGATGCAGGGCGTCAGATCATTCCAATGGTGGAAAACCGTCTTGGGAACCTCTCTGGATGGCATCGGAGTGAGGAGTGCTTTACTCTGATGGTCACCTATAGGGCGGCATCGGAGCATACGCTCCACTTGCCGTTGAGTTTAGTAACGGCTAGTTCTGACTAGAGAGCGCACGCAGGCATCAGAGTGTACCCATACAACAGCATTGGAACATATGCTACGACACCATTTTGCCGTAGCACATACTCTAATGAGGGTAGTCTGGAGGGCATCGGAGCATCCAATGTGCCCACAGATAACCAAGTGAGAAGCCCCAACGGCTAGTGTTCTTACGGGGCTTTAAATAGTAGGTGGTTGAGCTCTGTCTTGGCATTCTGATTCTATGCTGACTCCGTGGAGTGATTTTCTGAAATGAACTAAGGGTCCGAGAGCTAAAAAAGATACCATCTTCTGATTCTATGAAGTGATTCTCTATCCTAATTTTGAGAGTTTATCCTAGAGAATCATAGAGAATCACTTTTAGCCATAGAATCACTTCTCTCGGAGAATCAGCTCCTATAGAGAATACCTTGGGCCCTAAGCAGACCAAGACCCTTGTGAGCATCCAAGAACACCTCCCACTCATCTCTTAACTTGTGCTTCATCCAAATTGAGATTGGGAGAGATCTAGGGCATTTGCTTTGGAGTTTTGCATCTAGTGGTACTAGTTCATCGATTGGGATACAAACTTCTTGTTACTCTTGGTGGTTGCCGTCACCTAAATGGCTTGGAGCAGCTTGAGGACATTGAGGAAGATTGGTGATTGTTCTTCGCCTTTGACTAGTGTTCTTTGTGAGAGGTATTGTGTAACACCTCTGGTGTTACGAGCTCGTTTAGCACCACGATTTAGGCCTAAGTAAAATTTTTGAAATGGGTTCTCGAATTTTTGGATTTAAAATGTACTTGATGCGATAAGCGAATCCCGTGCGGCTTAGTTTTGTAGATTCAAATAACGCCCAAGTCAAATTACCCAGTGCGTCAAGTTATTTAGGAATGTCGGACAACAATTCTAGCAAATAAATAGCGAACGGCTTGTTTCATTGATTAAGCATCAAAAACAATTTTTATAAACAAAAATACGATACGACTGGTATATAGTACTTATGTAAAATTCGGAGCATGATTTTGGTTGCACTTAAAATATCGAGTAGCAAACTTTAGTGCTTTAGCCGTGTTTGAAACTATAAATAGTCGGCTTGTTAAATGAAGATTTGAGAGCTGAAATAATAACGAGAGTGCCGCTGGCCACTCGCCTCGCCTACCTCGCAAGTACGGCGCGCGTGTTGATGGATGTGATGGCCGGGCTGCTGCTGTCGTGTACTGCCTTGCTTGTTTTCCCTTCCTCCTTGCCAGTTCCGTCGTTTCACCCTGTGCCTCTTGGCGTGCGCTCTGCTCTCTGACCTTGCTTGACTTGCCTACTATGCATCGTCTTGTTTTCCATCGTGACGCGGCAGTGCAAAATATTCTCATCCATCCACATCCTGGACAAATCCATCTCGCAGGGGCGTCTGAAAATGAGCACGTGGTTCTGCTCTCTGCCCACGCTGCGTCCTCTCATGTCCCTATGCGCGCGCTGGCGCGCCCCATTGCCGTGTCGTCCCTCCCTTCCCCGCTCTGGACCACAGCAGTCACGTCGCAGATCAATCCGAGTCAGTCCTGTCTCCCCCTCCCTTTTTCTTCTCTGCTGCTGAGGGGAGCCATCCCAGCTCTGCTCGTCCCCGCTCGCCTCCCGTTCTCTGGAGGTGCGCGCAGCTCCGCCGCCAAGCCATAGCCATGCCGGGCCCGTAGTGCCCGGTCGTAGCCATGTCGCCGGGAGCCGCCGCGAACTCTGCTTGGGCCGTCACCGCTACCGCACGCGCAAGCATCTGCCAGAGTCAGGGAGCCACCCTGCCACGCTGGGCCCGCTGCTCCTTGGCCGCACCCGTGCCGCAGCGCTGCCCTGCTGCTCCACAGTGCCATCTCGGAGCCAGCCGCACCGCATCACTGCCCTCGCCTTGGCCAGGCGTGCCCGTGCCCCGCTGCCTCTCTCGTGCAGGAGCTCCTCAGCCGCGCTGGACCTTCCGCACCCACTTTGGCGAGCTCCCACAGCGCCCCCGGCCCCGCGCCAGCTTGTAGCGCCATTTTCCCCTTCCTCGCTCCTTGGCCACCGCCGCCGGGCTGCCGTGCCGCATCCGGCCGCCCGAGCCCCCTGTCCTGCAGCCGCAGCGTGCCCGTGCCGCAGCGCCGTTCCTCTCTGCCGCCCGAGCCTCCAACGCCACCGCACGCACCTCGCCATAGCGCCGCGCGTCGTCCTACCGACCTCGCCTGGCCGGCGCTGCCGCTGCCGGCGTGCCCGCCTCCTCGGCTCTCGTAGGCAGGCTGCCTAGGGCCCGCTCGGGCCTTGTCGCGGCCAGGCGTGGTCGCACGGGCCCCTTGTGTAGCTCGCCGATGGGTGGTCCGCCGCCTCCGTGCCTTCCCCGGCCCCGTCACGCTGTTCCTGCCGTCGGCGGATTGCTCCACGTCTGTCCTCTGCTGTTGAAGATGATGTGAAGGGTATGAATCCAAGCAGAAATATTATACAGGGTTGTTATTGCGAAATTCGTGACTCACGTGAATAGTATATTTTAGACTGCGGATCGGTTTAGTAAAACTATGGTGTCTTTTCTGCATAAGTGGTGTGCATCTCTGGGCCTTGGCCGCGTGGGCCGCAGTCGGCCTTGCACCGCTATGGCCAGGCGCGCCGCCCTGCCGGGCCGCCCTGCCGCTGGTTGCGTGCCTAGGCTGCCCGCACCGTTGCCTTGCGCCCTGCTGGGCCGACTTATGCCGCCCGGTTGGGCCGCTAACCCCACGCCACGCCTAGGCTGGCCGAGTGCCAGTCTCGCCTGGGCCCCGCGCGTGTCTACGGGCCGAACCAAGTCGCTGGCCCATTTAGTTTTATAAAGCAAGTGTTAATTAGCTTCGGAAACAAACTTGAAAAATCAATATAAAATTGTGTGGGTGTCCAAAAATAGTAAAACCAATTTTGTTAGTCTCCTAAAATCATGATCTATCTGTTAATATATTTTGTTCACATAGTTTGAAAATATTCTTGGAAGTTATATAATTAAATTGAGATGCTTAATATTGTAAAAATATAAACTTATAGGAATTTCCATGATAAATGGGTAATGTTGTTGAATCTAAAATTTATACGGTAGGCTCCTAGCAATATTAGGTACTCACTGTAATTTTTGTAGCTCCAGAATAATTAGGTTGCTAAATAGATAATGATGCCCTATTCCGAATAATGATTAAATCGATAGAATGAAATAAAGAAATAACTTAGGTTTGTATAACTAAAACTTTGGTTGGGAAGTAACGTCTTATTCGACAACAAAGATACGTAGACTAGCGCGTTAGAACTATCTCGTTAGCTTGTGAGACGTGATCGGCTTTCTAAGCATTTCGGTTGTCGTTGATTATTTACATCTATGCATTTACATCAATACATATCATATAGGTACGATGATGGAGCAACGGATCAATTGAAGGATGATTGGGAATCCGAAGATGGTGTAATGGTATTCTCTCCAGGAGATGATGCAATGGGTTTTCTATTCAGATGATGGTGGATGATCTGACGATGTAGATACTAACTTTTTAATATATATCTTACCCAGGCAAGCCCCGGTGCATAACCCCTACTTTTCTGCAGTTTAAATTATATTTGTGCATCAAGTTTTAAGGAGTTGAATGAAACCCACTTGCATATATATATATATATATATATCTTTATCTTATGAGTTTTACTAGTATGACAGGATCGTGTAGATTGCTATGCTTCAGGACTCCGGTAGAAGTCGAGTGATTGCCTGTCACTCACGAGAGATAGAAAATATATTACTGTATTATATCACTTGGAAAATATAAATGGTGGAAAGAAAAAAATGGTGACCAAGGCGGGGATATGGTTTGGGTATTGGTGGGTGTAAGAGGTTGTGTCGCGTGGACGTGGGGCATGGCTTGTTACACTGCTTTCCCTCATGTGTCGGTTAAGGACCGCCGTTGCATAAGACTCTAGGCAAGTTATAGACTTATTATCCGAGCACATACTTGGGTATGGGCGCTTGGAAGACTTGTTCTTTGCGCTTTTGTTGTGGGTCCCATTCTTCTGGACCGACAGTCAGGGTTTCTTTTTAGTGGAGGATGTCCTTGCACCACACTGAGTCCGGGACTCAAGGGCGGGGGCTTGGAGTCCCAGTTTGGATGGAGACCTAGGACCTCAGGACAAGAGGGTGATGGGTTGGTCCTGCTTGTGCCTTGGGTACAAGCGGGCCGTGTGTTTTCGGGGTACCACCAAAGGGCATTGATTAAGTGAATCATTTGGGAAATCGGTATAAACTTGTCTACTGCTTAGCAATAGTAAGAACTGAAGATGAAAGATGAAAGATGAAAAAAGGAAATATGATTGCTTACCACCAGCTTGAAAGTAGCACAGGTGCTTACATAGAATGGTTAGTTAATAAACCAATGCGGTTATTAATAAAAATTGAATATGAGGACGCACGCTTAGTAATGCTTCCTGCAAATGCAATAAACCCACAAGCCAGATAGCCTTGCATATCCTTGGAGTCTTTTCTTTCCTCCTGTCAGGTAAGTCTTGCTGAGTATAATTGAGTACTCAGAGTTTTATTTCCCCATTCTTTGGTGACAGTGGATGCTAGAAACTAACACATGTGTGTGGATACCTCCGTGGGCTCGGAGAGAATTTTCTTTACAGCTGCGATCATAGTTTTTATTTATAACTCTCATCAAATGTTTTATAAATGAAAGTTCTATAATATGTTGTCCTAGTTTATTTATCAATGCTTCATCATGCCATAAATAGCTATTTATTGCCTCTGTAATTCTGATTTCATGTTTATATTCCGCTGTTAAATTAAATTGTTCATAACTCTGATAATATGATTACACTCAGCTGTTATACTAATAAATGTTATACTCTGATGTGTATTAAAAGTGATGTAAGAAATGGTTAAGAATGATGTAAGCTTTATTCTCTCATTTTTTATCCTGATGTAAAAATGTGGATTTTCGGGTTCTCCCCTGGGATATGCCCGACGGAACCGAGTAATTTAGTGTTCTCCCTCGAGTGCTTAGTGTCTAATAGAAGACGAGCACTCACGGAGGCATTAAATTAGGCGGTTCTCGCCACATATTGATCCCACCTCTCGGAGTGCAAAGGGATACTCTAGTGGAATATTCGTGGCTAGTTGCAGTGCACCATTTGATTGATCCTTGCGACACCAAAGTTGTGGGTCTAGCTTGACATGCTAGTTAACACGCGAATCATCACGTGGGGCCTTGCCATAACAAGGACGTAGGTTGCCGGCACAAAGCAACCAAACCTCGAGGACATATCTTGTGTCATCACTTGCCCTTATTGGTTTTCCTTCTACTCTCACTTATTTACAACCATTTCTTGCTTGTGA